>JANTEX010017227.1:0-10730 GCA_024741295.1 Macrocera vittata
AACAAAAATTAATAAAATGAAGTAAAATTACAGAACTATTATTTAAAATAATAAAACTTACTATTTCAAATGAAATTAATTAATAAGAATTCAGATAATATACTATCAATATTTTATTGTTTTTTTTTCAGTGTCAGAATAATTTAACTTTCAATATCGCTTTATGAAGTGCAATGTATTTTATTTGTTCCTTGTGTATTGTGTAGGTGAAACAAATATCGATCAACCATGTCAATATTTCTACTGGTATTTTAATTATATTTTACTTAATTCTGTTTTATTTAACTCGATATTATTTTAATTATTACATAATTTATTTCTAAATTTTCTTATTTTACACATTTTTTTTAGAATTAGAATTTTATATCAGTGAATGAACTAGAAATAAACCAAAGGCTGTGATCAACAATGTACACAGATGAGCTCTTAATATCACGTCTTGCGTTTTCAAATTTATATAATAAACGCACAACGATATACGATAAATTAATTATTTATTTTGGATAAAAAAAAATAAAAGTTACCTGACGGATATCAAACAATATTGAAAGAAAAACATACCTTTGTTCTGTAGAGAGGATTGTTGAAATCCCAATCTGGCGCCACAAACAAATATCCACATTTTGACACTTTGCGTGATGCCTGGAAGACGTAAAGAAAAACAAAATTATTAAATTATAAATGATTTATTGCACATTTAACAGAATTGTTGAAAAAAAAACTTTCTTTCTTTTCTAATATGCCGCATTATTCAACATATAAAAAAGTAATTTATAACAAAACGATCCAATGATACACTTCACGATACACATATTGTATGTATATATATAAAAAAAAAAGTTTATATATATCTTGGGTATAATTAACAAAATTAACCTACGCCAATTTACGTATCTGTCTCGCTTCAATTTGAGGTCGCGCGCGAGCCACAATATATATAGATACACATTAACGAATTAATTTCAATTTGAATTTTCTCTCAACTTGTTCTTATATATTTTTCTATAATGAAATATATATGTTTAACTAGTTATATTTCATTTAAATGGACTGACATTGAATTGATGCAGCACATAACGTTGCAATGCAGCTTCCACAAAGTTGAATTTGAATTATGTCATTGTCGCCGTTTAATAAATCGAAACTAAAGTACCTTCGTATACACATTGATTATATAATTATATTTAAATTGTATCTTTCTATCTAAAATTGTACACAGCATTAAAATCTAAAGTATTTTTGCTCGCATTTACAAATTCAACAAAAATTCTTATCAAGGTTAATGTATTGACAGAATTATGTTTAATGTGGTATATGTATGTATTGATATTTTTTTATGTTGAGCAAAATTGAATGAATATATGTTTTTATGGCTTTTTAAGCATTCTATATACGGCTTTAGATATATCGCAAAAGGAGTTATAATAAGAAGTATATGTAGGCACATTGCCAACTGGTTCGTTGGTCATATATTTCACTAAGAGAGATTGTTGGTACCCTATACCATATATTTTATGCATTAAACAGTTGTACCTTGTTAAATGTGCAATATTATGAGCTTTTAAATATATTACATAGGTTAAAGAGCCACTCGAACACTTGTTCCGCATTAAACTATCACGATTTTCAGTTCAGATATTTTAATGAAAATAATATGCGCGGCGGCGCGGGAATACACTCGCTAGAAACACACCTTTTTGCACAAAAATAATAATAAAAAAAAACTGCATACTTCAGCATAAATTTTTATATGTAACATATATATACATAAATACCTAGCGATAATGCAACTATTTAAAATGTACATAAGCTTGGAATATATGTGAACTATATGATTGTATATATATATATTATATATATAGATTGAATAAAATATACTATTAAATACATAAATGGAGATGTTTTGTTGTTATTATTATTACATATTCAGATTCAGATGAGAAATTGTATATTAAAATATTGTCTGCCGAATTATCTGATGTAAATCGCGGCACATTCAGATTACAGATAAAGCTTACCTATATATAGGAATATATATGTAAAATGTAATATATATATAGCTAAAGCTGCTATTATTCGCGCAATTATATTGTATTCAAAAGTTGCGCGCGCAAAGCATTAAAGATGTAAAGATTAAAAAGTTTCGCGCGCCGCGACTTCAATATATTAGAAAAGCTATACCAACATGCAACAAAAAGAAATTGTAATACAATTATTTCATATCTTTTATATTATACCTACGATATTTATGACAGCAAGTGTTTGCACGACAGCAAAAATACTTTTAGTTTCAGTGGACATATTATGGAGGATATTTTTTCATTCTTTTATTGAACTTCCAAAAAAAGGAAAATTGATTCAAAAATAACACACAAAATTTAATAATAAAGTTCTTAACAGAATTAAGATGTTGGAATGTGTGCGAAATGGATATATAGAATTGAAAATAAATTGAGTCAAAATAAAAACTTTATCATGTTCTAAAAGTTGTATTTCGATGGTCATTTAATAAAATGACGAAGTCAACATTATTATGCTTAAATATTTCAAAGTATTGAGGTCTTATTCTCGATAAAATTTGACAAAATTTAAAGTTATCAATTACATATTTGCCATCAAAATAATGAAAATGAAAGCCATATAAAAGAAGAAGCTTAGATCGTTTTTTAAATTATTTTTTTAATGACCTACTTAATACTTTAAAATTTAAAACTGATGAACAATTTTCAAGCTATTAGTTAAAGCACATGATTGTTCAAATTTTAACATTATTTCAAAACAATTTTCATATTTAATGCAATTTTTGATTTATTATTTTACTTAGTCTTTTAAACAAAATACATATTCGAAACAGTTATTAAAAAAAAACTTGAAAATTAGAGAAGCTAAACACTGGTTCTAACTCCATCTAAACTAAAGATAATAATAAGAAAAAAATTTCAGATACCTAATAAATATTTTACGATCTACTGATAAGTTTCAATGAAATTAATGATATTGATTATTGACAAATCTTTTTAAAAAAACATAATTAGCACAACATATATGTCAAATGAAAAATGCACAATTTGTATACGAATTAAGTAAAAAATACAAAACTTTTTTGTCGTGTACTTGAATCTTTAACTCTGTTTCCCCAACGTTTTTGGATATATTTAGACATCCATTCTCAAGGGTAAAATTTACCAAACGTCATTATTATTTTATCAATAAATTATTACATGAATAAAAATGTATTTTGTTACTATTTATATTGTTTAAAAAAAATGTCGAGAAGATAATTTCTTTTTTGGTTCTAATATTATTTTGTTTGTATGACAAATATTCGTCAAAATCGTCAAAATAACACAGAACTGTGACGTTTGAAATTGTTCTATGATTCATTAACACAATACTGTGTTATTTGTACACGACTAGTGAATAGTTGAATAGTGTGAATTTATATTAAATTTGAGCGATTACCTTATGAAACACTGAATCGATAAAGCCGGAGTTAAAATAGTAATGATCATATAGTGTCAATTGTTATCTATTTTCAATCTATGTTTGTGTGAAATTTAGCTTGATCAAGCAATCAGCCTTATTTCACCTATCTGTGCAAAAATGTTCTGTTTTGAGTCTCAGAACTGTGTTAAAATATTAACTTTAGGGCGAATTTTTGTTTGATCAAATAACTATTTTGTGTAAATGTTCCTATCACAGATCTGTGTTAAAGTGGTAGGGTCTGTGTGTTTTAAATAAATGTTCTGGCAATTAACACTAATACAACAATTTCTTTATTCAACGTTTCATAATTGTTTTCAAAATCTTTTGATCACTTGATCTTCTTAATTGAAACACGACAAATATTATGAATTATAATTTTATTCTAATACTTTAAATATAAATAGTATTTCCTTTTTTCCCCTTATTATGATTTTATTATTAACCGAACCGAGAGTGTTCAGCGCTTTTTTTCTATCAAAATATACCCATTCGTTTCTCAATGCTTTAGCGCTGATTTAGCCAAACATTTTGGTATGCAAGAGAAGGGTTTAAGGCCAAAAAAATGTGTTATCCGATTTAAATTTTTGAAATATCCTTAAAAACAGATTTTTGCCAGATTTTACAAAAAAAAATTACGAAAAAAGGACCAGAAAATAGAAATCCACTTTGTGCATAAGGAAGATGATTTTTTTTTGATTTTTTTTCCATATTAAGTAGGGAAACAAAAAAATTATGAGGACCTGAGCGTTTAGACATGATCCCGAGTACGCAGTACCGTAATATAATCAGGTAAACATTACATAAATTTTTCCCACTAAGTTCCTACACACAATGGTTTCCTGGTAATGTACTTGCTTAATTTGCCTGTTTCAAGTGAGTTTGGAATCCAGCATGACTTCTAAGTATTTTACATCAGTAGAAAAGTTAAGTCTTGCAAAATATGTATTGTTGTAGAGTCTACTCAGGTTTCTTTCCCTACTAAACAGCACGAAAGTGGTCTCGTCTAGATTTAGTTTTAATTGTTGCACACATGATCCTCTTGCTTTCTTTTGCAGAATGTCACTAGATTCCTTACTTCATTAGGAGCTCCTGTTACAGCTAAGCAAAAACAATTTCTCGTAAGTTTTTATCAAAACTTCGCTGACAGAATTCTGTAATTGAGAAGTCAGTATTTTCACCGCACATTCGAAACCCAAGCTAAGACAAACTATATCCGTGGAGGATGTTTATATTAACCGACAATTTCTTTACAACTAATTATTGATTTTCAACCTTTTTTGGTACATAGTCATATACAGTCGCATTTCCCAACCTTTCCAATTGCTGAAGAAAAATACTCAATCACAATTGGGAATCTATTTTAGTTCTACCATGTCACATTTAAAATCTAAGTAAAACTGTACCAAACACTGTGATATAAAAGCATAGTTATAATCATCAGTGACTTTTCCTTATTTTCTACCAATGATAATTTCATAATATGAAGAGAAATCAAATTAATTTAAAATATTATAATACCAACAACAACAAAAAACAGAAATAAATAGTATTCGAACGATACTTTACTATATGTGTTTGTTACTTCGTGATTGATTTATTAAACTTTGCTCCAACTAAAGATGTGTCAAAATTTTAAATGTCGAAAATGCTACGACTTGTGTACCATTACATCCACATGGTATAAATAAATTATAGTTTTTAACCATTTTTAAATATATATATATGTATATACAAATGCACGCACAACAAATGAAAAATGGCGCAAATGTCGAAGAATCACCACAACACGATATGTATGTATATCGCTCTCGCAACCTTCTCACTCGAAAAATGGCAACTAATAATAATAACAATAATTGTAATCAAGATAATTCCTTGTGCGCAATTATATGTTACACGTATGTACGCGGATTTAGATTAGAGTGGAGTAATTTCACTATTTCAGATATCTATAAATAGTACAACATTTTTTAGCTGGAAATAATTATCTATGGCTTTTCTTATCAAATTAAACAAATTAATTCATCCCGAATTTAGAATCAATTCAATTCGAATGAATGCATTTTAATTTTTGAATTTCTGAAGATATTTTGCGAAATTCTTAAGATTCTAGAGATTAAGATTCTTGCGAAATGACCACCCTAGCTATTAAAGACCATACGTTAACATACAATAAAGCATTGGTTAGGTATAGGCATGAAACTTTTGTAATAATTTATGTTTATGTTTTGTTGATTTTCATTGTTAAAAATTGATTTAGATTGTAATAATTGTAAACACATATATATATATAATTGTATATTATATATATCTACAACCTCTACTCTCATATACATTATATAGGTGTACCGATATTATATGCAGGCTGAATAAGCGGTGACTCGAAGACTATACTATATAGACAGCGGATACTTATTGTAATTTCAGAAGTGATTTTTCTCAATTGATTGAGACGTGTGAATTTTATTTTAAAAATATCGAGAGTGAAAAAAAAACAAATTTCGTAATTTATTTAGACAAGGACTTAATTGATTAATTGTGTTATAATTCATGATATGAGTTAGTTAGGTGCATAGATATAACAAAATATTATTGTGTTGGGCAATTGATATTTATATAGGTATGTATTAAAGTCTGCTATATATGTGCGCCAATAGTAGTTATTTTTTTCTGGATAGATTGGATACAATAGAAATATTGTTTGAACTTTTACACGGATTTGACTTTTTTTTATAATAAATCGGTTCGTGACCGATCTATAACATAAAAGTATTTGAATTATTTAATGCACGCTGCCTACTGAAAGTTTTGAATTAAGAAAAACAAGAGTCGTACATGTGTGTATAAAAACTTTTGATTTTACAGGTCAAATATTTTGTTTTCTGACCTTTAAGTGCATTTTAAAGGTATAAATGGTATATATATGACGAGTAGTTTGTTAATAATTTGTTTTATACAAATGATTTTTATTTTGTGTCTAATTGGCGTGTCCAGATGTACTATAGCTAAAGTATTGTCGCTTTTTTGAATATCTTCGGTTCTGGTATTTATGTAGCAACTATTTAAGAAAACTAATTATAATTTTTTGTTTTTTTTTATATAAACTGTTTCACTTTTCAGATCAAGGACTGTTAACGTAAGGAAAATGACCTTATTTCAACAGTAGTACTGGTAACATTTATATGAGATTCTCATAATAACTTACCAAGTGACAATAGAATGAAAAAAACTTAAAAAAAAATAACATTGCAAGTCGAAAAATGGTTTCGTAACATTTAAATACATTTCTGGAATAAGCAGTTTTAATTGCAAACGTGTTGTAGAAATTGAATTGAAATCATGAATGCGTAAAAGACTATATATCACTTAGCACATACTCCGAAACAAAAATAGAATCCTTAGTTTAAAAAAACTGCAAAACAGTCGTTAAATTTCATTATAGTTGATAAGTTCAATATAATCAAACAGAAGACAGTTTTTTAAGCGACGATCCTTTTTAAAGTACTAAAAGACTCATAACATATTGATTGGGTTGAAAGTTCAAAAATAACAGCAAAAAATGTTTCAACGAAAATTCAGTAATATTGTTTTCCTTATCTGTATTTTTTACCTATCAGACATAATTCGACAGTGATTTATTCCATGTGTAGCTTGCCACTCAAGAAAATATATTGAACTTTATAAAAAATTCAGTACTGTTTTCTTCGATTGCTATTCAAATCGTATATGGTGTTCGATCATTTTTTTCTTTTAATAATGAAAAGGGTAGAGTGAAAAACAAAGCAGTGGTGGACGATATTGATTGAGGAATGTATTAGATATCTTTTGATGAAAACGACTTGAAAATAGCAAAATAACAACCAAAGATACAGCATTTTTTGACAGTGCCTGTTTTAAGCATTTTTATGGAATACAAACATTTGAAAAAAATAATCGGCCGAAATTTGAATTGGCTATAACTTATTTCAATTGTTTAATAGCCAAAAATTAAAAGAAACAGCCGTGTCATTTCAATTTAGATTAATTCAATATTATTAAACAAAAGACAATTTTTTGAGCGACGATCCTTTTTGCTGTATAATAAACAATAATTATTAAACAATGCAGTGCTCTTATTCGTTTTTATTGGTGGTTGCCATATAAAATCGTATATGGTGTTCGTCCAAATTTTGATTATAGTTTATAAATTCAATATTATTAAACAAAAGACTGTTTTTTAAGCGACGATCATTTTGTGGTATTATAACATGTTGATTTGGTAGCAAATTTAAAGACTACACTAAAATAATTCTCAACGAAAATTCTGGCGAATTTTTCTAAAATTATTGTTATTCTTATCTGCATTTTATTTTCTATCAGACTTTATTCGACAGTAACAGTAACTCATGAAAAATAATGCGTCACAAAGATGTAGATTTTTTTGTCGAAACAGCAACCAAGTGAAGCGTTAAAAATTTAATCGAGTTGTGTGATTAAAAAGTTCTTTTGGCTCAAGAACAAAAACAGCTAGAGGAGATTCAATCAGCTGAACGAAACAGACCACTTAAGATGATGATTTACAGCTTACCTTGAACAATTTGAACCAGGATCTAGGAATAAGAAGTGAATTAATAAATAATTTATGTACTCTACAAGTTTTGCTTTTAGCAAAAAAAGAACAAATTCACTTTAAAGTGGACAAGGGCGCTCGTACATCTATGATGTGTTTGGATTTATACAACAAACATTTCGGAAATTACGAATTAGACAATACAAAATTCTGTTACAGCTGTTGTCTGGAGCTAAAATTGTGAATGCTGATTTTATGAATTGTAATTTCCAGTTTACAATTTATTCCTTGGTCGTGATTGGCTGGATGTACTAAACCCAGTTTGACTGGATTCAAATTTTCAAATAAATCCAAACTATTTTTGGTGATGAACACCCAAAAATACTTAAATATCAATTCTTTACTCTATGTTTCGGTGTTCTGCCATTTTTTAATCAGTAAGTAGTTGGCCAAATTTTGGTCGAATCGAAAATGTTTTTATGATATACGTGTTGGTGTAGTCGGTAAAAAAAATTGTTAGGGTGAATGCCGATAAATGTATTTTTTGGAACATTTTGAGAAGAATTTAGCTTTTAAAATATCTTGGGATTCAGAAATTCTTTTCTATCAACAATGTTTCGCGTACATGTTGGAATATTTTAATTTCGACCGTTTTTTTTTAATTCATTTTTATAGTACCTATAACCACAGTATCAGTAATCAAGTTTCATAAATTTATCAATAATATCTACGAGGAAAAAAAAGTTTCGTCGTTGTCTTAACATATGTCTGTAGGTACTAGTGTGAATTACTTCTAAAATTCATCCATAATTCTATCAAAATGGTACCAGAGTTCTTACGAAAATTTCCGCACGAAATTTCTTCTGAAATTCTGCTAAGTTATCCTGGAATTCCCCCCGAGCAATGTCGAAGGTTCGCTAGAGTTCTACTAGATTTTTTTCAAAGTTTTCCCAAGGACTTCCAGAATTTTTCCTAAATTCTCTCAAAATTCTCTCAGATTTTCCACAGAGTTCACCCAAAAATAATACGATCCATTTGTATCTAGTAAAAATTCTTCTAACCTGGTTGATGTCCAAAAAAATCGATACCGAAATATAGAGATTGACAAAGACTAGAAACTACAAACAGACGAATTGACTAACAATATTTCATTGTGACGTATACATAGATCAATGAAACCTAAGACCTGCTGAGGAGCCGTTCAGTATAAGGAGTGCCCATCGCAAATCTTATCTTAAAAACCACTTCAACGTACTTTTAATAAAACTGCCGTTTAATAGACTGACTAACTCGTCATCGACAATTTTAACCCTGACAAATTATATTTGGTCGTTTTCAATTTCAATTAACGTTCTCGCTTTTAGTTCTGATATGAATGATATAAGTCTTAACTAATCAGGTGAACAACTATCAATTTGACAAATGTTTATTCCGTGAATGTTAGTGTTAGATGTCCACCAAGCTAGTAGAATAGTTTTTCATATTCACGACACAAAATCTATAACTTCAGTATTATTACCGTCTTAGGTCCAGCTTAAGAATTCTTTATAACATTGTCAGCATATCGAAGTTTATAACTTAGATAACTCTCATTAACCTGAATTCGCAGAATAAGTCTCTTGAGTACTGTTTATATGGAATCGGCATTTCATTTTTTGAATTGCCTAATCGCTATTCGTACTTAAAAATTCGACTCTGATTGATCGTTGCATTTCTTTCCCCGTGACATTTTGGTTCTGGAATTTATTCAGTCAGCAGTAGCATTGCTGAAATGCAATAGTGTAGTAAAGACTTTGATTCGGCACATTTTCTTCAAATGTCGTTATGTTCTATCGAAACAAAAAAACTACTCATCAGTCATAATAGAATCTGCTCCTATAAATTTAGGTAATTTATCTAGAATTTGCTCGAAATTCCTCTAAAATTTCTGCTAGTTTCCGCCAGAATACTTACGGTTTCTCCACGGAATTCCTATGAATTTGCCCCAGAGTTTTCCAGAATTCCTCTAAACTTCTACGGGTTTCAGTAAATATTGATGACGAACAGGACGAAGGAGACTAAAAGAACGAAATAGACAAAAAAAAGCGAGAGACGAAAAAAACGAAAGAACATATATGAAGAAAGAACAAAAAGGGCAAAAAGGATAAGGATTAAAGTGACGAAAAGAATAAGGACGAAATCCAGTAAGGGCTCGTTAAAAAGATCTTGAACTTTAGTTCAAATCACTAGCAGTGAAAACTTTTGTAAACCCAAGATTGACATGATAGTTGATTAAACGTATCAAAAGAAAAAAAATTACGAAAGAGATAAAAAAGCGAAACTGATTGAAAAATAATGTAACTAATTAATAATCTAGCAAAGTCTGCGTGGATTTTAATGGACTTGAAAACAACTCCTTCAAAATCGATGAACACTTCCATCTACTTATTAAATGGTTTTGGTGTGAGTGAATACACACTGAGATGTATCTTGTAGTTTTGCCAATAAGTATAATTGCTATTGTTTTAAATATCTGTTGAAATCTTTTTCAAACTCGCTCTTCTGGGTCGGCTTATTTTTAACGATTTTTGTATCATATTATATGACAACGAATTTCCACTCGATATGGCATTTTATCATTTCCGCCTTTGCATTTTTTGTACATTTTCAGTATTAATCATATAAAAATTTGTGCACCTGACCAGATCCAGGCCTT
>JANTEX010017338.1:0-10729 GCA_024741295.1 Macrocera vittata
ATATATAGGTAATCCATACGATTTAATAGATTTTTCTTTTCACAAAAGAAATGAAATATAATTCGTATATATATGTAGCTAAACTATATATATTTATGTATGTATAACATCATGCTATGTGTATTTATTTGTTGTTGTTCTTTAGTTTTTCTTTCTCGTTAGATTTTTGTTTTGGTCAAACCATGTTTCCAAGTTGTAGTACAGACATAGTCGAAGCAAAGAGTAAGTTGATCAATTATTCTGTGTTAATCGATAAATAAACGTTCAATGGTACGTAATTATGTTAACTTTTTATCTTTTTATTGGCAATTTTATTGTGATTTGCTCGGAATTGGTTTTTATTTTTACGCTTAGTGCCAATATATCCTTGAGATGTCGAAGGACCAAACAATTCTTCTAAGAATTTGGTTTTACTATAAATTTACCGCCGATTTATTGCAGAGTTCTGTTTATGTTTATACGATAATGAGGGAACATAGAATGAATATGCTTTATAACATAAATCAAGATTTTCGTGATGTGAGCGTCATTTTGCAAGATTATAGGCTGGCTTTCATCAAAAGTGAGGACCAACTCGAAAAGTCTGGCTCGTACGTGCATTACCCGTGCGTTTTGATCCAAAAACGGAGTCAATTTTATTAGTCGACAAATACTTACGTCTTGGCCAAAATCGGCCAGTTCATCGGAAAATTGTGAACACTGTGTTTCGTTACCTGCTCGTTACCTAGAAACGTTGCCTGCTTTTAACCGGTGCTACCAAGCAGATGAACTTTTATTAACGTGCACGTACACAACCGCCCGCAAAAATGCACTAATCAACATCTGACACAAAATCATGAATTTGAATCGCACAGTCACAGTTTTTGCTAATCCATCTGTCGAGTTGGAAAGCTGTTCAATTGTGAAAGCACACCGTTCATTCTCCATTAAGTTAGGTTCGTTCCAATTTTATGACCGTAACCAAAGTTACTGCGGAAATATTTTCTGTTGATAATCATCCAACCAAGCCGGTCGAAAAGCTTCGAGATGGCCAACAATAGTAAACGTTAGGTTGGTTCATATTTTGCTATCGGTAAATTGAATGGAAACACTGAATTTATCGCTCGTAAGAGCCCATAGGATTTCTAGTGCTTTAATGTGCCATCAAGTAGAAGTGGTTAATGATTAGCCAGTCAAATATCGTTAGACGCTCATTTTTTCAAACTTTTCAGCTAATCTTGTAATATGAGACGCTAAGCCTTGTTTTACGAGCCTAACAAATTAACGTTGACATAGCAGTCTCGTGAAAGGACCTGTAAAGCCCCTGGAAAACGTAATCGTTCATCGTTTGCCATTTGATATAAGGTTCGCACCGCAAGAAATGGTGCACAGACTGTGCCGTATGTGACTGTTTGTAAACAACAAAAAGCCTTAAAAACTCAATTTTCAATTGATGCCCGCCACATGACTCGTTCCAAGTCAATATGTCTTGGATCAACCGACATTTACCTGAAAATCTTCTCTGTAACAGTAACAAAAACGATTCGATGCGCTTTCAACGAAGGACAGATTCCGTTGAAGTTTAGTACCGATATGTAGTAGAACTTTGCGTATATTGAAGAAAATATTTTCTGAGGCGTCCAAACTACCGGCATTTGCGTCCTGCTACTCGCTTTCTTTATGCTGTTTGTGTTATATATTAATTTGGAAGCATTCTTCGATACCAGAGCAGCTTCAAATTACCGAGGTATTGATATTTGCTCCTGAAATCGTTGAAACGCTGAGAAAATTTGCGCATAATGATTGATTGTTCCGCAACAACGTCATTTTATTCGCCGACATACTTCTAACGATATTTTTGGCAATTCATCAAGTCATATGGGGCTTAGCATTTGGACACAGTGGATAACTTGTCGATTTTGTAGAAAGATCTGATTTTGTGATTACGGCTGGTCACTATTTTGAGTGAGGTGAGTGAAGATATGGCACTTTTTTGGTCACCAAAAAGATAAGTCACCAAAAATTTGGTGACGATTTTTTGGTGAGAATAATTCACAGGGCAACTGCGACTTTTTCTCAAGTGCCATATCGTCACCATGTTTTCGTGAGAGTAATCTGCACTACAGGTTAATTAAGGAAAGGTCGGTGGTGCATGCACCAATCATAACCCCTATTGGGTCCATAGCAAACCAACTGGACCTACCGATTTAAAGGTGGAAACTGAACCACCCGGCCTTGGGTTCAATATTATTTTTAGAATCAAATTTAAAATAAATAATGGACAAATTTTTTCTCGCTGATGGCAAGTTTCGAACTCGAGACCAAACAGTTACTAGACCATGCTTTTTCCCGCAGGGCCGTTCGCTGCTCAAGTGCTTTATCGTCACCAAACTTTTGGTGAGAATAAGTAACAAGACAACTGCAACTTGTTCTCAAGTGACTTATCGTCACCAAATTTTTGGTGAGAACCAGTCACATCTGCACTGTGACTTATTCTCAAGTGAACAGTCGTCACCAAATTTTTGGTGATTATTCTTATGTCCTTTATCGTCACCAAATTTTCGTAAGAATAAGTAACAGTTGCTCTGTGACTTATTCTCACTAGAAATTGGTGACGATAAGGCACTCGAGAATAAGTCTCAAGGCAACTGTGACCAAAAATTTGGTCATGATAAGTCACTTGAGAATAATTCCCAGTTGCCTTGTCACTTATTCTCACCAAAAGTTTGGTGACAATAAGTCACGTTAGAATAAGTCACAAAGCAGATGTGACTTATTCTAACAAAAAGTTGGTGGCGATGTGGCACTTGAGAATAAGTCACAGTTGCCCTGTGACTTATTCTTACAAAATCTTTTGTGAGTCTCCTTGAAGTATTAAACATATTAGGGTTAGGCTAGTCCCTAGGGAGCGGATAGGGGAGGGTATATCGATAGAGTAATTCTGTTTGTGAACACTTATCGCCAGCCAGCCTCTGTTGACAATCGACTTGCAATGATCAATTCATCAGCATTTTTGTGTTATCCACCATACTCATCCCATTCTGCACTCAAACTCCATATACTCCATATCGGGTGTCCAAGGAACTAAACAACGAAAAAAGTGGAAACGGTACATTAGGAACAATGGGGGTCGAGATGACCACGCCAAATGATTAACTAAAGAAGTGGTGAACTGACTGTGGGTCTGTAAAGATAGGTCAAACGCACACTATCTGACGGAAGCACCCGAAAAAATACAAGAAAAGAAGACGCAATGACAAAAGTCAACCTTGATGAGAGAAATAGTTATTGTCATCATAGTTCAATGCAGCTACTTACAAATCGCAAAAACGGCGATCTATACATATCGCAATCAGAGGCCATTGGAGAGAGTTTGCCCCTGGCTTAGGAAAAGTTGGCACTGTACCACCCAAATGACGTGGCTCCCAATTCTAGAGAAAATCAACACTTCAGAGACTCTCGTGTAAAAACGACGACACTGCTTAATGACTCAGGGAAGTTATACCCAACTTTCAACCATGGGATGAATCCAAAATAAAGTTGGTAAAAGCATTGGATCTGGTGTAATTAGGGAAGGCGGTTGTGGTTGTCAACACGGCATTTTCGAATTAGCTCAATACGCGTACGTATGGTGGTTGTTCAAATGAAGCAGGAGAAGATTGTACAAACAATGGTAGTCTACCTGGATGAAATATCGGCTGATTATCTGCTTAAAGAAGATTCATTGGTTAGCAGATGTTAACTTCAACCAAGTCAAATTCCGACAACAAACACGGGATAAAGAAATTGAACAAGCACCGATGGATGAAATTGCTGCAACGAAAGCAACTCAAACTTAGCCGGAAGTAGTACCACTGCCGGCAGTGCAGCCATAACCGGCCTACAAACGAAACCGACCACACCGTTCCAGCCGAAGCTTGTAACAAGCGCACATGTTTGCCGACACGGCCCCAAAACGAATCAAGTGCTACTTCAGTGTCGCGGCAAAATAAGAACAGAGGGCCAGACTCTCTTGGCCGAGAGGATCGAGGCAGAGACATCAACCGAAGGCCAGAGTCTTGCGATCAGGAATACATACGGCCACAGTCTCCAAAGGCACAACGTAATTCGAGTTTGAGTGACTAACGCCGACGCAGCTTTGTAAAACACACGGAGCTGACGCCCCGCTGGAATAAGTTATTCCTGCCTAGGTAAGCCTTTTTTAATTTAAACTTCATGGTAACTAATAGAAATAAATTGTAATCACTGAAAGGCAGCAAATGGAGCCTTATACTACCTAAATTGGAAGGTTTTTTAAACGTAAAAACGTCTTCAACTAACTTTGAGGAGTCGTCACATGACGTCACGACGACTACGTGGAGTAGACTTTAATCAAATAAGACTGCGAAACGTAGTCGTCGCAACGCCATTTGACGACTTTTCATAGTAAGTTGACAACGTCTCGACACCTCAAAAAACATTCTCCATTTAGGCAAAAACGGTATTTTATGCAATCGTAATGAAGTCAGTTAACGACTAATGTGCTTGTTTCGCCTGGGCGGTACAATATTGCACATTAGAAGAATCTGAAAACCATTAAGAACTGGTCACCATAACATGATTTGCGTCTGTATTTAGTCCGGCATCATCTGTAGACTTGAAATCGGACTTAAAATACAAAGAAATCTAATAACAACAAGAGCTATATGAAGTGATTGTGTACATAACCCGAAAAAAGTCTCATTCAATAAGCTTCTTTGAATAAAGACTAAGGCTTAGTCTAGGTATCAATGTCACTGTATTCCAAGCGGTGTCGGAATTAAAGCCCGGACCATCTAGGCGCAGTCAGGCAGGGGCGTTATGTGGGGTGTCTAGGAGGGGATTTTAACTTTAACCGAGATACCCAAAAACGTTGTTACGTCACTGCCTTAAAACATAATGAAATTAGTCAAGACACTTTGTTCACTTCTTTGATTTTAAAACACAGCAGAATAATGATGAATATTCATTATGAATTGGGAGCACCACTGTCTGCATCTGCATCTTCAGTCTCGCTCCGTTTAGTGGCATTTATTTACGCATTTTCAAAGGCCTACACGGCTTTAGAAATTTTATATAACTCAATGAAATTAAACACTTGTTTAACTTGCCAACAGAGCAGAAATTTTGAAAATCCATTTACAAATTGCAGCGTTACAATGGTCAGTTTTGATCCATTTATTGCCAATTATATGAGAAAAATAAAATGTTTTCAAAGGCCTAAGCACAGTGGCGAAACTATAGCCCTTAGTTAAGCCACTGTTTTTCAGCAGAAGTCTTAGCGATTTTAAGATGCGCGTTAGTTTGAGACTATTGATACATTTTTTAGAGTAGTCAACACTACCAAATATTCAAATTTAAGGACCAATTTTTCTAGGACTATTATGAGCCCGATGTCCCTAAAAAAATCTTTAAAATCCAGTTCTTTTACTTATTACTTAACTCGTGATATTGCCTGATCGGTAAGACAATAAGTGAAGCTTTGATGATATTATGATTAGGTACGATACTCAAATCAACACGGATGCATTGCTTTAAATTTATTACATGGCACACAAAATATATACAGAGCTGTGCGGAACTTAAGTCAATGTACTGATTGTAATTAAGTACATGTACTCTTGAGTACATTTTAATATACCCAATAGTACACACTCGAGGTAAAGTTTTCAACTGCCAGTACTCGAGTACAAGTTTTAAAGTACACGTAAGAAACTAGAGCACTGGTCGTGTACTCGTGAAAAAAACTTTAAGGTATATTTTGACTCAAAAAATCTACTTACAAGTACAAGTACAAATATTTCTTAATGCACAGCTCTGTACCTATATATTAACATACTTGAGTCAGTTAAAAAAAAAATTACAAAACGGCAATTTTTATTTAAACAGTTTTGTTTAATAATTATTGGTAATTGGCCAATTATATGTCTAACATATGTGTCTGTATACATTTGGCATCTTATATACTTCGGCTGCTAAAGTATTCTAAACAGAAACTGTGATTTCAGTGAGGATATATAGGTTCATTCTGCCTTTGGTATGTTAATAGGTCTTTAATATTATAAAGCAATATTGCATCTTATCTTTCACATCAATAGAAAAGTTGTACAACAATTAAGCGGATAGCATAAGAGTGGAACTACCGCAAAAAGGGTCCTATGACGCAAAAATGGAAAGTATGGTACTTATTTCTGCGATAATTCAGATGAAAGAATAATAAAAACATTCAAAAGTTGCAAAAATTCCGAGAGAATGGTACGATAGAGCCATTTATTTATCAAACGTTTGTATTTAGATGATTTTTAAAATTAGCATGACCTCTTCACCGTTCGACCGAGTTCACTCGGATTTGGAAAGGTATTTTTTTTATTTAGAAAATCGTGAAAGTATAGTACGAGATTGGCTAATGTATAGAGATATTGGCCCTCCGACATTCATGAACTGCTCGGCTTATTTTTGATCAATGGCTGTATTGTATCGCGAATATCCCTCATTTCACTCCGATTTAGTGTCACGAGGCTAGATGGCAGTTCTGTCATGATATGAACACTGAACAGTGAGCACACTTTCGTGGATAGAGTTTATCGTTATGTTCAATCAAATAGTAACGATTGCTATACTGGCGACTATTTGTTCACTTACTTTGATTTTTAACTGCGGTCAGAGTTGATCTTTGGTTAATGGTACAGAACACGAGTATGTATCGAGAAAAGACGCTGTACGGGGCTCGAGTTCATCTTGTAGGGCGTGTTTTGAATGAAAATAATGGCAAATAGTTGTCTATCCCCTGTTTTATTAAGTGTTTAGCTATTTTCATTGTCACTTCTGCTTAGCTATTCGATTGCGTGTGGTGTGACAAGAGCTTTAATTCCCAGCCGACTCAAACTCAGAAAAGACTCTCAACCTGTTAGCTGTTAGTATTACCTTTACGAGATTGCTTACCCAATCGGTGACAGTGTTTACGTTAATAGTTTCAATTGCCAGATGTGTACCTATAAAACCGGAACTTGGCAATAGATGCCATTATCTACAAATGTTGGTAATGTAGGTACAATGGGTCGCCATTTCTCTTTCATTTTGACATCTCTCAACAATATCGAATTCGAACACAACGCGTTTTTTTTCGTCTTAAAAAAGCCGATGAACTACAATTCGCGGAAAGCGTATTGATTTTATGTAACCATTTAATGAAAACTGCTGCATCATCGGATCGAATGCTTGTCGAAGCTTTCGATGAGCATGTTCACCAGGTTTAATCCGGCCAAGGAAACACTTGAGGCGCTTGATTGGGAAATTCTTCCACTTGCGGCTTACTCACCTGACTCCATCAGAATACTACTTATTTGCATCGATGTAACTCTCCCTTACCAAACAGTGCTTCAATTAATACCAAAATGACCGAAATTGTTTTTTTGACTGGTTTTTCGTCAAAAGGAGAACAGTTTTAGTGGCGCGGTATTCATAATTGGCCCGAAAAATGGGAAAATGTACTGTTATACTACTTTGAATAAAATATTTCTAGACGATGTTATTTTTTTCGTTATGTATTTTCGTTGAAAAATATTTCGGTTTCATAGGTACACACCTCGTATGTCCTGTTGATTCAAATCGGCTAGCAACTCTTTAAGCTTGCTCCGCAGAGAAATCGGTCTAACAGTGTTATCAATCTCAAATGCCAACTGGGTTATCAATCTCAAAATTCCTCGATGGTCGCTTCAGCTGTTTTTGCAACAAAAAAAAAACAGTTGCGGATGGTAATGAGCGAAAACTTTAAACTGCAATTTGTATTCGTATCCATTTTGAATAATAAACATCCGTACGTGACATATTGGTGTTACATATAATGATTTTGCTGAATGTACGTTTACTTGTTCGCATACCACTTAAATTTGGAGAAGTATTTTATGTTATATTTTCGGCCGACACAAGTATTGTCTGGAGCCCTAATTATTTTATTAACGCCTGCGTTTTATCGAGTTGCTTCAGATGCAATTCATTCTATTCTGCATCTCTGATTCGACCAATTGCAAACTGTAGCATTTCCGCATCACTTATATCCCTATATATGCGGAATTCTTTACATGCTGTTTCCAATAAGCCTAATGTAAGATCGGCGTCGGATTTAAAGGATCGTACAGCTTTCCAGTCGAATTACTCGACAAATGGGTCTAAACCGAATACCTTGATGAAAACATATACTTGGCCAAATATCCAGAGTAAAATGCCTTTCTGCGACTAGATGACATAATCGTACGATGTCTCTTACCGTGCAAGCTGCAAGATTCTGGAACCACAATTTCATCATATACCATCCAACGATACGAGTCAATCCTTGTTTCTGATTGAATCCATTACTCTATGATCAGTAGTAACTTATCTTTGATTCGTTGTGAAACTATTTGATTTCCACACGATGGCCTCGATTTTCATCTAGTGGCGTCACTTGAGTGGGCTCAGAGGTTCACCATCCCCAAAACAGTTTAAATATGCATATATTTATAAGTATGTATATTAGCTTCGGGTAAATGCCTCTTAAGCTAGATCTCAAAAAACGCCGATTTCCTCCGTTTTTCCCAGACCACATATCATCTCCATGTGTGTCAGTATAGATATTTTCTGTATTACCGGATCACTTCCACCAAAATTCATTTTCATCTTTGACCATGATCATTTGGACAATCTATGCTTCTTGGTATCGCACAATAATCTTAAAGGAGCGAAATTTCTTTTCGCCCTTTATCCGCAATGCTAATCATATGTAAATCGCAAGAAATTATTACGAGGCATCTTGAATAGCAATCGGGCAGGTAATGAAGTATTTCGTTATAAGTACTAGTAAATGTCTAGTTCATATTCAATTTTGTTTGAACAAAAATCGGCTTTGCATCTTCACGTATATATGAATTTTCCTTTTCGTATCCCAATCCACCTTTTGTGTGGTCTAAACAATAAATTTACTTAACACTCCATTCAAACAATAATCGACAGAAACCAAACTTTGGTTCCAGTTGAACTCAAAATTTATTTATTTTTTACACGTCCCGACCAATTAAAGGCCAACAACCATTTTCAACAACAACAAAATCAACAGACAAACTCTAAGCATTAAAATAGCCCTTTATCCTGATCCACAAGACTTTAATTCTTTTTTTATGTCTTCAGTTTATCGTTTGAAAAATATCGTTCAAAACAGTTGTAAGGCATGGCTGATACCACTAAGCCAGTGTCGATTTCGTACTTGATCTTTTTTCTTTCGTGTAAATTGTTCAATTAATTCCATTGAAATAGAAGATCTTTGTCGTCGATAGCAACACACATTTCCACGATGTCGGTAGTCATCACGTGTTGGTTGAATCTTGGCATACTGCTTAACTTCAATGCAATGATTGTTGAATTGCTCCTTTTTTGCCAGACTGCAGACCTTGGCCAAATGTCCTTGCATGTTACAATTTTTGCAACCATGTTTCTAATGCGCACAGCTTGCAAATTTATGGTTTTTACCACCACACACGTTGCTGCTGAAGAAACGGACTTTTGTTGTTGTTGTTGTTGCTACTGCCGCTGCTATCAATGCTGATATGACTGATTCTTGCGATTTTGTTGTATCAAGTGTCATGAAACTGAATTACGGTTCAATTCTTGGCTCTTTGCAATTATGAGGCACTTTTTCAGCGTTTCATGATTATCGTTCAAATGCCCCGGCAATAATCCTAGCACAAATTTATCGAGCAAAACTTTCAATAAGACTGAAAGAATCTAAAACCTTTTCGCCGTCTTCTTGTTACGCATGCAAATAATCGTTTTACTCTGGGCATTGATTCGGATCCACCAGTTCCGAATATTTTTTTTTTGTCTTTCAGCTCCGCCTTAATATCATCACCAACAATATTTTTTATCGTGAAACGAAGTTCCAATCGCTCATCAAAAATGCGGAAATCGTAATCGATAACGAATAAATCGTACTTGTTCATTTTCCACCAAACTTCTGAACAAAAGAAAATTTTAGGATATTTTTATTTTGTAGCAAAAACTCAACCAAATAAAGCAATATTTTATAATGCGAGTAGGTACAGGTTATACTTTCTAACTATCAAAAAGAACTTTTGTACGTTTTTTTCTTTATTTTGTAGTCGCCATTGATAAGTATGTGCGCGCAGCAAATATAAAATACGTCCGCTTCGTGTAAGTTTTGCAGCAAGAGAGAACATATATTCTTTAACATGATGTACAATACATGGTTAAAAATGATATTACAATGTGTGAGAACTTACTCCATGTCAGTGAGTAAGTGAGAAGTACTATAGGCAATGCCATATGAGTTAGTGAGTTTTCTTATATTCAACACAATATGGAGGCGCGGTCCAGAATTTGCATTGAAAAGATAGGATTTTAACTTATTTATCAAATACAAAAATATCTAAATCAATTTCGGTAAGTGAAATAATTATATAATCAAAGCTTAAATATTTATAAACAAAGTGCAATAGTTTCTTTCATTCTGTTAATCAATACCGCGGAAATTTATTGAGTTTAATTGCAGTGTGCATTTCTTTGTGTGTTTGTCTTTTGAATTCTTTGATGTTGACACACTTTTCCTACAATATGTATACTTCGTTACCTACTCTGGAGAAGTAAAGAGTTTGCAAAAACACTAAAAATTTCAAACGAAATGATAATACCTGATATAAAATGATTTTGGCGAACTACTACATATATTTTTTGAGTCGTCTGA
>JANTEX010017449.1:0-10727 GCA_024741295.1 Macrocera vittata
GTTCAGGTAAAATTCGACCACCATCGCTGGACTCTAGCCGATAAAAGTAGAAGCTCACAATTGGCACTGCGGAAAGCGAATATCATCGACTTTGCTTGTAAATAATAAGTTCAATATGCTTTCACGACCGTTCGAAATAAACTTCTGCTCCTCATACAAAATTCTAGTTTTCCCGTAAGTTGGACACACTGAACAACGAATAAGTGCATATAAATTTTCAGCCCAATCGAAAAAGAAATTATAGTTGCTCTCACAGATCTTGATTATAATTAATCAAATTGTTGCGTGTGTTAATGTAGTCCTATGTCAAATTTTTAATATTCTAAACAGTATGGAAGCGTCGCATCCACTAGTCAATCTTGACCAATCTGAAGTCCTTGAGCGAATGCTCATTAAAGTTAGACACAAACCGTCAAAGCAGTTTACGGTCTCATCTTCTACCATTCTTTTTGAGTTCAAATGACCATAAAGGCGGCAATGCTTGTTAAAACTGTAAACTAAATTTGAAGTTTGTTTAGGGCGACGCAATTGTCAACCCATTTCATGTATAACTACTTCGTAGGCTTTGCCAACATCAAACCTGCGAGACATATGATCTGATCTACATTTAATTTTAGTTTCTCAGCTGCAGCCATCGCTTTTAATATCGCTATTGATGGAGATGATGTTTTTGCATCCCTGACCATTAGATAACATAATTTTTGAGCGTAATCAGTTTGTTATCTAATATAGCCCAAATTTTCCCATAGTCGCCAGACCCACGATCCGTGTGCGTCCCGTTGTATAAGCTCAATAACTGCTTTTTGGCGTGAAACCGCACATTTTGTACCCACAATTTACGGCACAAAAACGAGATAATCTGCAGATTCTGGGCTACATTGTCTAATGAATGTGCCAAAGAAGCTTGTTGTACAATATGAAGTCTAGATATTTTACTCTGTTTGTTAGAATAGTTCATATTGGAACCAAGCGAGAAGTTACTCTGCGCCAGAAAAGCATAATCAGTTCCACCTTTGCTGGATGGAAACTGCCATATGCGCGTTATACATCAGACTGCTAATAGCACTTGAACACACTTTAATGGCTGGTGTTACAATGTCGTTAGCAGTAAGCCTCAGCATAAACACCGACACTGTTTAATCTGCAATAAGGACTCTCAACGAGTGATCACAGCACCGGATAAGAGACTCAACATTGTCGATCATCGCTATATAGTCATTTCTACTTTACGACCTAATACATTTGCCATTATTTATGGCACACGAGTACCTATTCATAATTTGTTTGTTGTTTATTAATACACATACAGTGTCTTGACGAAAACGCATCTCGTGCATCGTGGAATATAATATACATTTGGCCACAAACTGCGAAGACCTGCGAACACCTTTGATACGATTTCAGTTAATGCAGTGTATGCGACATCAGATTCGATTCAATACATTTATGGTTCCGTATAGGTTCCGAATCCAGGAAGACTGACAAAAAATTGAATTCCGACCAGATTTAGTGGGGTATACCAAAACAGAATATAGTCGAAGAATATGGCGGGTGATTTAGACGGGTTGAGAAGCAGTTGATTTCGAACTGGTCACCTAGGCCAAATACTATTTTTTCAACAGCAGTATACACCGAATTCGGATGGAATATAAAATATAGGAAGAGATTGAAAATCAGCAACAAACAAACTAACTGAACATTTATATATTTATATCATTCCTCTCCTGATTTCCATTGCAATGGAAAGGAAAATGTGATGATGCGTGCATTAAACACACATCAGGTATGGAAGAATGATAGTTATTGTGACTTTTAGAAGCTTAAGCGGCATTTCAACTAACCCAATAGCGTTCAATTTAGAACTATAGTCTACATCATGCAATATAACTGTCACAAAACAAAAACCAGTCGATGTTGCTGTGCGATGTTGCGCAGACTGTGTCCAGCGGTCTTTCTGAAGACATGGCTTGCGAAAGGACAAAGTATTGCGCATGAGTCGTAATGTAAAATCTAGTGCGAAAGGTGTTTCGCAAGATTTGATTTCGACAGTCTGCCCACTACGCCAACCACGAAAATCCAAGCCTTTGGCGAATTTGTTTAAAACGAAGTTCTCATGTCTTATTTTCTTTTAGAGACTGCATCTCGCTACTCATGGCATTCTTCCATTGTTCTCTGTCGTATCTGACGAGCGCACTCATTGCTGTGACTGGATCCAATTTTAATTGAGCATCTTTAACCACGTATGCCAAACCGCGTTGTTCTGCCAATCGTTTGGAAGTTCTGTTGACCACAGATCCTGTCGGTATTGTCACGCTCACGTGCGGCACATATGTGTCATCGTGACCAGCGGCGTCCTTATAATGATCCTTATCGTCGCTGTCAGACAAAATTTCTTCGATTTCAGTTTCATGTTCGGCATTTGGTACATTTATTTGTGAAATATCTCCCACTGAAATGACATTATCTTGCGAAACAATTGGATTACAGACATTTTCCTGCTGATCTGGTTCCAACAAAACCACATCTCGGCTTGTTACAATGCGATTCGTCACCAGATACATGCAGCGATAGTATTTAGTATTTTCTGCATACCCAATAAAGATTAGTTTGGTGGCCTTACGGTCCCATTTCATTCTTCGTTGCCTCGGTATGTGAACCATCGCGCTCGATCCGAAAATTCGCATGTTGCCTTTGTCTATCTTCGGTCCAGTCCATACGTCGTCTGGAGTATCATCAGCGAGTAATGAATTCTCCGATCTGTTGACTATGAAGCTTTGCATCAAAAATCATACATCTGGCTCGTTTAGTCAAATTTCTATTCATCGTTTCTGCCACACCGTTTTGCTAAGGAGTATATGTATTCGAAGTTTGATGTACGATGCCCAGACCCTTGCAGTAGCTTGTGAACCCTTGATTGCAGTATTCGGTGTAGTTGTCCGTTCGCACAACCTTGATTTGCCTCTCTGTTTGTCGTTTGACCATTTGTTTGAAGTTCACAAATGTCTCTGCCCCCTCAGCCTTTGATTTCAGAAAATAAACAAATACTTTGCGTGAGTGATCGTCTATGAACGTAACAAAATACTTAGCTGGACCAATTGACTCATTTTCTGTCGGTCCACATAGATCAGAGTGAATCAAGTCAAGGAAACAGGTTGCTCGAAAACCGCTGTGTCGGAATGGCAATCGGACCTGCTTGCCTTCAGCACAAATTTCACAATTCTTTAGAATACCTGCATTGCCACTGAAGTCTATACCTTTAGCCACACAGTTTTTTAATTTACATAAGTCCACGTAATTTTAATGGCCAAATCGTCTGTGCCATTTGAACAATTCACCGAAATTATCATATTTGCGACCATGCACTTTAATTGGACGATTGGAGACGACTGTAAGATACATCAGTATCATACGATGCCTGCAGCAGTCATGATAGACATGTCATGAACTCGCGGCGGTAGTCGCAATCCACTGCTTAATTTCGTAATATTCGTTATACTGGGCCGATTTCGTTCGAGGTAACAACTTGAGGCTAAAGTGCAGTATAGCGACAGTTGATGAATAGGGTGGGGAGGGGTTTGGAAGTTGGTATGGACAACCATCTAAAGTGTGTATAGATAATTAAAAAAAAAGCCTATGGACTAGAGTGGATGGAAGTTGTTTGGAGTCACCTCACGACCATCCTCCACAATACCATTGATTAATTTTTGAATTCTTAAGTTGGCTGCACTCCTAAATGGAGGTGACTGCCGGTTGGGGTGATCTGGGGCACTCTAAATAACCTCCACCCCATCCCTTCCTCATCATCAACTGTCGCTTGACTGCACTTACACCCAACTTTATAATATTAAAATTGAAATAAACTACGAAACGCTATATGAGGCGGCACACTGTCACAGAAGATGAAGACAAAGAAAAAGAAATCAGATTCCGCGAGTGCCACAATACCGAGTCCGTCAAAGGTACATCATCGACTTGAGCAGCAAGTGTTGTCAAAGTAAACATGCTGCTGGTCGCGCTGATAAAGCCACGTTGATATACCAATCGCTGTATGCAACTACCACAATTAAGCAAAATACGGTGTTCAAAGCATTTAACCGCGATACCTCGTTGAAAAAATTATATGCAAATATAATATAATAATGCTTTGTTCAATATCTCATAATAATAACAATAATCTCAAAATCTTATCTAAAGATGTTTGCACGACTAATCATGTCTGCATAGTGCATAAACCACTAGTAACCCATTCGTGATACGAAGTCATAGTCGGAAGCAGTAAATAGAGGCAAAAGGTTATTGGAAGAGATTAGGCCAAGATTTCTTAGGTTTTGCCACAGATTCTTTGAACCCATATCTGGATTCAGTTTCGGTCAAAAAAACGCAATATTAGCATCCCAAATGACTGTATTCGCTAAATTTCTGAGAGACCTGAAGTGCATGAGATCTGAATCCGATCTAGATCGTTTGTAACGACGATAGGCAACATCACGTTCACCAATCGAACTTTAAACGGTACTGTTGAACCAGGGCTTGACTGACTAAATAGATCGTTTTAGATATTGTCTGAAGAGAGCGTAACGATCACGAAGGACTAAAACGTTATCAGTAAAACAGTCAATTATCACATCTATATCATTTGTGAAGAATATTGGTTGCCACTGGAGTAGTGATGCAATCTCCAACACAGTGTTTGAAATTGCGACATAAAAAGTATTTTTGTTTACTGATCGCAAAGTCATAAGAAGAGAAATAAAAATCATGAATTGACAGTCCAGATTCAATCTGTCCAAATGTTGGAACTTTTCTACATTGGCCATGATCAATAGATCTACTAGTGAGGATATACAATCAGGAACTAAATTTGAAGCTGACGTTCCAACTGATTGAAGACCGTTGTTAGCCAAAGCTTCGTTAAATTTACAAACGCTACATGTATCGTTGCTACATTTATTACAAACTGATCCTGTAATGCGATGGAGGTTATCATTAAAGTCGCCACCAATCACAATGTCTTCATAAAGCGGGCAAAAGCGATCAAATATATCTTCAAGAATTGCTGTCATCTACTTTAGGAACCTTATAAATAAGCTTAAGAAGTAAAACTTCAGCGTGGATTTCAGAAGAGGAAAATATCTGCTTAACCCAGTTCTCATGGGTTTATGTATATATGTAGTTTCTAAATACACAAACTCCTGAAAGCTCAAAAGATATATTAAAATGTTGACTTTAAAATGAAGTCTCAGACACCATAACGATCAAACCAACTATAAACCAAAAATTCGTCTACTTCAAGACTCTACGCTCATTCAGTTAGTCACATTAAGTTGTCGGTTTCAGATGGGCTTGCCCGACGTTTTAAGCAAACATCGTTGTTTTCACACAAAACATTACAATATAAGCCAAACCACAAGCAAAACATTAAAAAATACAAAACTTACCTGAAATGATTGCTTTCATGTGTTGAACAAACCTAAAACAATACTTACAGGACTAGTTTTAAGGACATTTGAAAAATTTGGTGAAATTATGGAACTATAGAATGAAGTATCGGCATCATCTGGGTAATTCCATCAGAATTCTCCTCATACTCACTGAGTCCGCACTATACATTAATCGTGCCGACAAAAACTGTTTCTTTGGTCTAAGCTCAATCAATCTTATTAACATACGGTACAACTATAAACCACACAAATACAAAAGCGAAACTAACTGGCCATAAAAATCCATCATCTTGGCACCCATTTATGAGTATGTACAACTCGTCCATTTCTCGCTAACTTTCCACAACCATTTACCTATTTTATCATCAGTGGCCGCCTCTGCTACGTCAGCCTCTGCACAATCACTGAGTACAATAAATTCCGTTCGTTAACAATCGAATTGTCGCCGAAAAATAAAAAAGGCTTATAAGTACAAACATACCTGAAATATACGCCAGTTGTATTGGCCAAATCAGGATCCAGTGCAGCGAATATTGTCGTCTGTGCACCAGAAGCCGCATTCTTTACGAATGGCCAAAATAACGGTCTCATAAAGTATCTGCGGCAACAAAAACAATAAACACTTTACGAAACTTCAATCATAAATGCGAAATATCGCCCATTTACCTTGTCCAAAAACTGTTAAAAACCCACATGTGCCGTACAATTTCCGTATCGACAACACCCGGGTGCAATGCATTAACCGTAACACCGGTACCTTTCAATTTTTCCGACAACTCTCTGACAAACAAAATGTTCGCCAATTTACTTTGATTGTAGGCTTCGCCGTCATCATATTTTTGTGCGCTATTCAAATCAACGACATTTATCTGTCCTCGTTTATGGGCCGTACTCGAAACGACTATAATACGGCTTGGTGTGGATTTCTGGGAATCGTGAAATAATAAATTGTAAGCAACGTAACCAAAATGTTTACGGTTCATGCATATACTTTAAGGTGATCTAGTAAGAGGTTTGTCAACAGAAAATGACCCATATGATTGACGCCCAATTGCATTTCGATGCCATCCTGTGTACTGTTTCGAGGGCATCGCATTACGCCAGCATTATTGATTAGCACATCAAGTCGTGGCTCTTCGGTCTGGAATCTATCGATATGAAAAGAGAAAAATAAGAAACCGTTACAATGTTCTTTTAAAAATCGCAATTTTTTCGCGTATTTTTACTTTCGGGCAAAGTTTCGAATTGATTGAAATGATGCCAAATCACATTCGCGACAGTACACATGCCTATTCTTTGAAGCTAATTGAATTTCCTTGCGTGCCTCCTCGCAACGGATTAAATCTCTGCACGCCATATAAATGTGAGCATTTCGTTTGGCCAATTCCAGTGCAGTTTCTTTACCGATGCCCGTATTGGCGCCGGTTATTATGACAACTTTGCCGTCGGCTTGGATTTTGTTGGTGTATCGTGGTCCTTGCATTAAATCTCTGCGGACGAAATGGAGATTAGCTAGAAAAGTGGATCACCAGAACAAGATCACAGCTGTACTTTACTACGGCCACGATGCCGGCCACCGCTGCAAACGAGCTTAGTATAACGACTTTTTTGTTACCGAGTGCAGTATATATTCCAGACATTTTGATGCTGTCCTGATGCAATCACAATTATGAAGAACTTTTTCTATGGTTTTTCAAGTTTTGCGGATAAAGTTTTCCATTAGCAGAAGAGAAGTTACATGATTTGAACGAAAATAAAAACATTTTCTTGGGCCCAGTTTGCTGAACGTCAACAAAAGTCGATCGAAAATGTATCGACTTACGGTTTGTATGCTCGAATATGCACTGGTTCACTATCAATGAAAAATGAGAAAGTGACTTTAGCGACTAATGACATTTAGATTGCGCTTTTTGTTTGTATGACTCTAGTTATTAGCTCGGTCAATATATATATTAATATATTAGTGATATAATAATTTGATTGGCTGTAACTGTTTGACCTGTACCGAATCATATACTCGCTAGACTTTTTTCGTTAATTTCACAATCTGCATTATCAAAGAATGAAAATTTGAAATGTTGAACGTAGCCAAAAAAGTATATACTCGCATCGGGCAACTCATTCTTTCGTACATCGTCCACGACGTCGTCGACACAAAAAAAATGATGATGGCGAAAGTATAATTATCAAATTCACTGTTCTTTGCTCAGAAATCCGCGAGTTTTCCAACAAATTATCGTTAAAATTAAGTTTACAAAATAATTTAAGATCCACTAACGATTTGTAAGTAAATTTGTCTAGAAATTGTTTCAGTTTTCAATTGTTTTTGTGCGAAATTTGTGTGTTTTCTTTTGGTGATAAAAAGTTGTGCCTGTGCTGGCGAAAGGGCACCACACAAGAAAAAAGTTGTCTCACTGCGAATGTGTTGTGTCAGCTGATACATTTTTGTCTTTCAAATAAGAAATTGCCACAAATTTGTATTATTTTCGTGAATGTGATTTATAAGTGCTGAACATCGTATCCTGCTATGTGCTTGTGCTATGTGCGTTTTATTTGCATTTTTGTTTAATTTTATTTTATTTTTGCTGAACCAATTGGCAAGATAGTAAAATTGAAAATAAATTTGTGTGGTGCGAATGTGCGATTGGATTAGTTTCTATAACAAATGCGAGCGAATGTTTCTTCGTTTATGATTTAACCCAGTTTTCAATCAACAAGAAAAATGTCAACAACACACACATACAACAGTCGATAACCACACAGAAAAGAGCGAAAAAAATAGTCGCAACGATGGTATATTCATTTATAATTTAAATACAAAATATAATAAGTTTTTTTATTTCATAAATTTGCGTCGCGCAACACAAAACACACAAATATTTATTATTCATAAAATTATTATAATAAATTCATTTGCAAGCAATATATCGCATCATCGTACCGCATATAATCTGTTCTCTATACTGTTCTTTGTATAGATATGGATTTGTGTGTTTAACTTCATCAACTCTTAAAGCTACATATTCGTATTAAAGTAGTCGCAAAACCACAAAAAAGTCTGTTTTTTCGATATAAATGATTCAGTTTTTGGTATGTTACGCGTAGGCAGAATTGCATTTAGGAATGGTAACAGGGAGGTCGCCATCTGCCACATCGTGAGTGGTATGGTTAGATAGATTTGTGAAGGGCGTCTAGTTTTAGGACTGGCACTGAGACACTATATCGGTTCGTTGTACCAAACCCCACAAAAAATAAAGGTTTTATAAATAATTTCTCCTATGACGCTGCTCTTCTAGCGCCACCGTCAAACCGATGGGAATTTTAAATAAAATCCAGAATCAACGGTACTTTATTGATCTCTCTTGAGTATCTGCCAAACCTTCTCAATCTGGTCTGTCTGCAGTTTTCTCCTAAAGACCACAATATGGACATACGTCACTATCTATTACATCCATCGCCCTGAGATGTTTATGCAGCCATTAGAACGGCTCCGAAAGCTGCCATTGAGGTCTTATTACATATACTGCCTCTACACTTATATGTGGCTATGTCGGCATTTTGCCGTCTAAAATCTAATGGAACAAAACTGGGCGAACCAACGAAATAGGCTCATTACAGTCAGTGTTAGTCGCAGATGAGGAACTTTTGACGTTGGATCAAATCCTTTCCTCATTTGAATTCGGTAAGAAGCTTAGGTTTAGCTTTCATTCTACGCATAGTTAGATGGATGGCTATGTGTTGTCTTTATTAGATCATGCCATGATAGTCTATACTGATGGCTCCAAAATGAATGGTGCGAGTGGAGTTGGTGTGTACTCTGAAGATTTACGGATTAGTACAGCTATATATGCTGACTCCACGGTTTTTCAAGCCGAGGTACTGGCAATCCTGGTCAGTGCTGAGATGTAGCTACAGTCAAAGTATCTCTTGGATGGAGAGATTTTTGTCTGTTCTGACAGTCGGTGCGCTATGTCAGCGATAGCTTTAGTAAGCATCAATTCCGCACTTGTGAAGGATTGCATATTTGAGCTGAATAAAGTAGCCGAACTTGTACCATTGACACTTGTCTGGGTACCGGAGCATAGCGGGAACGGATCAGCCGATCAGTTGGCTCAAAATGGTTCCCCATCGATCTTTATGGGACCCGAACCATCGAATTGTCTAACTTAGGCTAGTTTTTGGACCACATATCTATTGGTTTTTTAGTGCGAAAGGATCTTGTACTTCGGTCAGGAATCCACGAAGAACTAATTTGGACAGTTTTTCGACGGAGCTGCCTGCTCATTGCTCAAATCCCATATTATGGGTAGCGCTGACTTGGATGTTGACACCGCTGGTCTACAGGAAAGTATTGTAAAGTCCTGTGAAAGATCTTGCCCACTTTCAGGGACGTCAGGGCCCAAGCGCTTTGTTTCGTGGATTCAAGCAATTGAAAAACTCAAACGGCTCGCTAGAAAACTGCGGAACAGTGCTACTCGGACGTAAAACGAAGATGATCGGCTCGCGTACAGGTGCGCTTAAAGAACGTACAAGAAAGCAATTACGCTAAGCAATTGTCGATTCTTTGAAAGCTACTGTGCAAGAACCGAGGATACTCGAGACATATCACGACTTACGAAGGTTTTAGTTACCTTATCTGCCATGGAGACAATTAAACATATGCTCTCTGTCCATTTCCCTGAGTCCGTAGTTGTAGGACACGCGGAAGCTTATATAGAGAGCACTTGTGTACATCTAGAGTCAATACTCAAAAACTGCGCAAGTATCATATCAGAGATTAAGATTAAATGGACGGTAGAGTCATTCGACTCTTATAAATCCCCTGGCCTGCTTTAGAGCTATATAGGAAGGACGTGACGGCTTACACCAAAAAGTATTCGTTGGATGTAAACAGGGATTGTGAGACCAACTCTGTCCTATGGATCTGTAGTATAGTGGCCAAAGGCAGATATAAATTCAGTATCAAAGAGGCTGACACTGCAATTACTGGTGCCATAAAAAGCACCCCTGCTCGAGGGGTAACCACTCGACAAAAATTTGTCCCAAAGAGTTCCTCGAGAATTCCTCGGAATTCCTCAAGAAATCCTCAGAATTCCTCGAAATTGCTCAGAATTCCTCGAAACTCCTCGGAATTCTCGAAAAATCTGTTCCAAAGAATTACTCGGAATTCCTCGAAAATTCCTCATGAATCGGGAATTCCTTGGTAATCCTCGGGCATTCCTTTAGCATTCATGGGGATTCCTCGGCAATTCGTCGAGAATTCCTCGGAATTCCTCGAGACTTGCT
>JANTEX010017560.1:0-10726 GCA_024741295.1 Macrocera vittata
TGTAGTTTACGTTTTTTGGCCGTAATGGAATCGAGGTTATTCAGTGCATTTAACGAGGCCGATTGTAAACGAGTTGATCTGGAAATAGTGCCAACATTTCTGACTTTTTTTTTTAAAAGATGGTAAATCCAATTTGAAAATCCCGCCACTCTTTCCACTATCGGTCTTTGTGTCGACGTCTATGGGCGATAAACATGATGAGAATGAGTTGTCTTCATCGATGGCAATTTCTATCAGCGGTAGCAGCGTTGAATTTTTTGACAGACATACAGAATACACAAGTACGAAAAACACTATTGGAAACCAATCCAACAATTTAATAATAGTTCAAACACTATTCTTCTTTTTCAGTTGTTGCTGTAGACTGTTGGCCGCCGAACATCCACACCTCTTTCCTTCGCGATTTTTATGCAGTATATATACCGACGGTTTTAAAATGGACTGTTTTGTTGCGGCGGTTATTTTCTCTGATTCTCTTGACATACAGGAATCTTACAGACTTCCGGATAGATCGAACTTTTTACAGTCAGTGACACTGCAAGCTGCTGAATAAACACGAATACAATTTTAGACATATAGGAATCGCATCGGACAGCCAAGCCGCACTGCTAGCAATTAACTCGCCAATCGTGTCCTCTAAACTAGTCCTAAGCCGTAATAAACTAAATGCACGATAGAGAGGATAGAAAGGCATGATATCACCTTTGCGTGGGTCATTGGACACACCAACATAGAGAGGAAAGAGCTAGCAGTTGAACTGGCAAGATAAGGGTCAAATCTTTGCATCTCTCTTGGGGAGCCAGTGAACATACCTCTAAACGCCGTTAGGGGATATACAGAACGACTTTAATAAGCTAGCCAACTAGGATAGGATAGAAGAAATGACTGCCGCACTTCAAAAACAAAGTTGCCCGCATATGACCGCATGAAAACAGAGGAGCTTGTTAAGTTGTCGCAAAAAGGTGCCAAAATGGGAATCTCTACAATGATTTTTATCAGATCGTAAGCTGTATAAACAGCAACAGTTCCAATCAATCACAGCCAATCGAGAACCTGGTACAAGAGTTTGTGGTATCCAAACGGCGCAATGCTCATTGGAGTCTGAATGCACTCAGACTCGTCACTTTAACCAACCAGGCAACCAGACGGAGGCCGTTACATAGTCCCTTAATCCGAACTCCCATCTGATCTAATACGAACTAAGCGAGTTAGTAAAAGCGGACAGTACAACACACAATTTTTTCCCTACAGCTCGACACTTTGGCCGCCAGTGCACATCTTCCAGTAAATTATCTTTTCATTTAACATCTGACACCTAAGCTCAAGCCGTATCAAACCGCTTGATGTGAGAATCGGACTGACGACTGCAGCGGTACAAGCGTCTAAATGTGTAAGCAAGTAAGTAAATGTATACTGCCTTCGTAAGAAAAGGGCTTTGTCATTTTTAAACTACGATCGATTTTCCATTATTTGAGTATAAATTTTCCGAGAACATCTTAAATCTGTCTCACTAACCCAAGGACAGAGGTTATATTGATTTTATGCTAAAATGTCATCAGATATACGACAGTTTTTAATAAACTCTGCCCAACATCTATTGATAGAATTTAAATTATAACTATGACGATTACTTTGAAACATACATACTTATAATAACATATATGTATACACACATATGCATCAACCGCAAATGATAGCCAATTACAAAAGGTATATAGCAAAGAAGAAAAAAAAAACGATGGAAAAATCGATAAAATCTACTTACTTTTGATTTTCCAATATTTCCTCGTATTCGGCACACTTAACCTCCAGTTGTCGTTTACGTTCGTGATCCAAAATTCCTTGATTCGGTTGTCTGTTAGTGGCCGCATCCAGTTTCGCTAAATCCTCTTCAATTTTATACGTAACATTATCCTTTTTACCGGGTCGAACAAATGCCCAATTTCGTTGAACATGCCCATTGGTTCCGGAGCCCCGGGGCGTTGTCAATCCGATACCATTATACATAATTGATGATCAAAATTTATTGACTTGAGTTTTATATCGGATTTCAATTTTTTGACAATTTGTGTACTCTCATTTCTTTTCTCCTCCCGTCAAACAGCAAAATATGAACAAAACGTTTTGCGGTGTTTTTTGTCCGTGACGAAGAACTAATCGATACACACTAGTGTGTTGTGCACATTGCGCAGTACCGAAGAAAAAGAAAAAAAAAACACAAACTTTTACATAAAAATCTTAAAAAATACACGATTTTCACGAAATTTTCACTGTTTAGCAATAACTTTAGATCGAGATTGTTTAGATTTTAATTGTTTTGTAGAGTAATTTGCATAAATACGTGCAGGTAAAATGTAAAAATAATTATTTTTTCAGACACAAACTTGAAGTGGCCATCTTTTTTGTCAAATGATGATTCTCGATGACTGTTGGCAATTGTACACTGTTCTATTTTTCGGGTTGTCACACGAATCTAGTACGTCGGTGGTGAGTTTTATTTACTTCACTTTATATTGCTTTATTTTTGAGTGTCTAGAAAATGTTACATATTACAATTTGTAGCGAAAAAGCAAGATTTTTTTCAAACAGTTTAGCGGGAAACCTTTTTTTTTTCAAAAATAAAACATTGGCACAATGATAAATATAATTATTATTTCTCCACTCAAATTTTAAAGCTCCTTAATCATACATATGACTAAAATGTTCTTGATAGATTTGAATGTATGAATCTTTTTCTTGTTGGGACATTTGAGCGATTAATTCGTCATTTATTTCATCAATTGGATGCGCGACGCCAGCCACCATGACAACCGGCGAATCATCGTTGTCCGATTCCGATTCCATATAATCGATATCAGCTGTAAAACCCAACAAAAAGAGAAAAAAAACACGTTTTTCCATTATACAACGTTACGATACACTGTGTCAAAAACTTACGAATTTCAGCATTTTCTATATCACGTTCGTCATCACTTGACTCACTCGAATTGCCACCGGCGCCGGCAAAATTCTTTTCAAGTGCATTTGCTGCCGTATTATGATGATTGCCTTTGTTATTCTTTTCGTGCTGCAACAAAACGGACATAATGTCTTCGTTTTCCTTTTTGTTTCGTGAACTGGTTGACGTCGATGATGACGAAGCCGCTGCCGCTGCCGCCATTTGATGATTGGAAGACTGCGCTGCCTTTTGCAGTATCGAATCGGTACTGTCCAAATTGTTGGCCTCTGTCGATATCACGGTACTTTCTGTCATCCATACCGGACGATCTTTTTGCTTAACCACTTCGGTAATTTCACTGTCACCGATCGTGACATCAACACGAGCCTCTTCCACGGCAAAACCTTGATTTCGTGTCGCCTCACCAGACCATGGTTCGTTCGGTTGACGCGGTGCACCCGAAGCATTTTTGTTTAGTCTAATCGGTCAAAATAGAATATTTTAATAACAAAAAAAAAATGATTTATAGTCTCCTGAAAAGAAACAACAACAAAAAATGAACAAACCCTCGAATCGAGTCAATGTCCGTCGGTTCGGGTTCCAGGCACTCGGGCGACAATTTAATGTCCTCAACTTCACGCAGTAAATCGTAAAGCGGCTGCAGCTGTTCGTTGAATTTCGCCAGCAAAAGTCGTGAATCTTTTTTCGGCAAAGCCGACATGTCCTCTTCGACAATTTGTCCACAAAATGTACATCGAAATTCACCGGTTTGAAAGTCAAACAATTGATCGGCTTCCAAATCGGTAAAGGTTTTCTTGCAGTTCGGACACTTAAAACTGGCCCGACTCGTTGCGTCCCGTTCTTCCGTTTCCATCCGCTTACGCATCATGTCCAGCTTGTATTTGACGACATTCACAAACGTTTTGTAATTAATGAAATAGTAATTGACTTTGGCCGCTTTGCCATCGGGTCCCGTTTCCATTTTCAGTCGAATTTGTAGGAATTTGTCTGTGCGCAGTATCGAGATGCGTGCACGCAATTGTTTTCGTTCGAATTTGAGCAGCTCACATATGTCGTCCTCTTTCATGCCTAAAGGGGAATTTTGCATTAAAAGTTTTTTTCTCAATTATGTCCCTCTGCGCGCGCACTCACATGGATTTCGGACAAGCATATCGACAATCAGTGAGTCTTCGATTGTGTAGAATCCACGAACAACAAGTCGTGCCAACTGTTTTAAACTGCTCGGAATTTCAGTTAAATAACGTTGACCGGTACGTTCAGTCATTGTGTGTTATGTTTCTTTTTGGCAAAACCCTAAAAAAAAATGCAAAAATTTACAAAGCGCTACAATATACAAAATATTGTACTAAATTGGATCTATACGATTCATAAATGCCGAAAAATGGCAGCACTTAACTAACAAAAGGGGAAAGACTCGGATTTTCACCGCGGCGCCGCACATCACACTTGTTCGTGTTGAAAATAAATATATACATAAACACAACTTCACCGCACACTCGAAAGTAAAAAGAGAGGGGCATTCGGCCTACGATTTCACCACACAAACACGCTCGGCCCATGCGAACGAAAGAACAGTTGAGAAAATATCATCATCCGAAAGCACATACCAGCACTACTACGAGCGAACACTTTTTTTACCGTCGAATCTTTTTTCTTACGATCCAAATGCACTGAAACACCGTACACTCACCTGAATTTGCAAATATGGGCACTTATGAAAAAGTCCGAGTTATTGTTGTTGGTGATTCTGGTAATTCTAGTGTTTTTCTGTTTGACTACGTTATTTTCATTGGGAAATGGTCTATTTTAAATGGCTAATATCAAGAGACAATTTCTCTGCGTTGTGCTTTGGCGATTTTCAGTAGCGCCATTTTTGTACACAGCAAAAAATGTTTACAGCTGTCAAAAATTGATGTGCTGCCATACATTGGCGAAAATATGAAGCAAAACAAACAAAAAAAAAAACAACCGCGAACCATTTCAAAAATAAACCGGAAATGCACTAAAGTCGTTTTTTTTTCGTGTGGTATTGTGTCGTTCACAGGCGTTGGTAAAACTTCACTCGTCCACCTGATAGCCAATCATGAGGCTCTGACATCGCCTGGCTGGACAATTGGTTGTTCGCTTGAGGTTAAACTGCACGAATACAAAGAAGGTACACCGTCACAAAACACATTTTTCATTGAGCTATGGGACATTGGCGGTTCCGTCAGCCACACAAATACCCGCAGTGTATTTTATAATCCTTGTCATGGCATCATATTGGTGCATGATTTGACAAATCGGAAAAGTCACGAAAATCTACAGCAATGGATTTGTGAGATTCTCAATAAGGACGGCAAAGATATCAGCAAGTATTCGGACTCGGATTTTGACCCGGAACAATTTTTGGGTTCGACACAGGTAAAGTTGTTGTGTTTTTTGGCAAATAAGTTTGATTTGACGATAAATCGTTATTTAACAAGAAAAAAAACTTCGTAAAATTTTAAGTTTCAAAATTTACAGATTCCAATTTTAGTGATAGGCACAAAGTCCGATTTATTAGACGATGCTCATCGTATTAAGCAGTTGCAACGGTGCGGCAATATAGGTATGTGACTATGACTACAAATCACAGGTGATAGCCTGAATTTTATATTCGATCATTCGAGCCATAATCGCAATGGATTACAAATTCTGTGCTTTTTCAGCGGAACAATGTGGTGCCGATGAAATTTGCCTCAGTTGCCATGAATCGAATAGTTTGGCGGCCGGTACAACGGATGCGGTAAAGTTGTGCCGATTTTTCGACAGAGTCATTGAGCAAAAGTATTATTCAAAAGACACTGGAATCTATGGTGACAAATGGAAATATTCAATGTCCTAAAATCTCAATTGTAAATTGTATTTACATGGATTCGCAATATAATGGCTGTTATTTGTTAATACCAAGTTGTTTAAATTTCGCAGCGCCTTAGATTTAAATATCTGGCCAGCAGCAGCAGCTTTACAAAATAATGAAAATTGTATTTTTTCTTTTTTTTTTTTGTTGTATTTCATAATAATGCATACGCTTGTAACTCGCTTTTAGGTTTTTGTTTTTGTAGTTGACAATCTTTTTGTTTTTGTTTTTAATTCATTCAGTAGTAAGATTAACTATTTATTTTTTATAAAACTATTATTATTATTTTTTTTTGTTTTTTTTTATTATTTTTTTTTTTTAATTATTATTTGTATCGATTAATAAAGAGGCAGCAACGTATTCGCACGCATACCGATTGCGTGCTACAACGTGTGCAACGTGAAAAAAAAAATTATATCTGCGCGCGTGAACCATATTTTTTTTATGAGAGGTCTGTGGAAGAATTGAAGAGAAAGCGAATTAATTTTTAAGAGAAAGAACAAATAAATGATAATGCAGAGAGAGAAAACTTACAACTCGGGGCTGCTTCGTAACGCCTTTGTATTTGATCGTATGTAAATTTGACAAAAGCATCATATTGTTCCGCCAGTTTGGTGGTAAGAACAGTGTCGTACTGTTCACGTAAAAAGTCCTCTCGTTCTTTAAGCATACGTTCGCAAATTAGTTGCACCTGTTTTTAAGATAGTAGAAAAGCGATCGTTATTAATTTTTATGAAATCAAAAAGTTATAGTTGTATTCACATATTTTATTGATCGTCAAAGGGTCAGGGTTCAATACTGCTATTCATTCTTGTTGTATTAACAGTAGATTTGATGTTCGTTTCTTTACTCTTTGGCAAACAAAACATTCAATCTAACGTTCATACATATAGAAGTCTCGACCTACACATATCATGTGCTACCAGACGCCGGCAAAGGTTGCAGATAGTATATACGCACACGCTGACAATATGATCGTCATTCTGGGGACTCTTTTTTTGGATACTGGGTTGCACCAGTATCTACTCAAATAACAGATTGCTGATGTAAGAATGATGACAAGGCGAGTCCGTGGCGCATTTAAGAAACCACAGCTAAAACATACCCAATCCTGTGAAATGGCCTACGAGTTCACAGGTATTCTAGTAGGCTGGGGCATGTGGCTAACAATCAAATCTTTAGAAAAAAAAATGGATATGCAACCCAACAGAACCACGGATCGGTCAGGAAAACCGCAACTTCATAGCATCGAACTAAGGACAACGATTTGAAATTGGCATCATGAAACGTAAGAACTCTTCTGCGAGTAGGATGATTGATAATGATAACCGACTTACTAAAACTGGCAAAAATGGACATAACAGCAGTAACGCGTTGGCCACTGAAGAATGTAATGAGCAGCAGCGACTATAACTTCTACTATAGCGGACTAAACAGCTCAGGCTAATTCGGAACGCGTTTATTCGTAAGTAGTAAGGCCAAAAAGGCGGTTGTTGACTTCAATCCAATTAACGAACGCCTATACACTCTAAGGATTAAAGGAAAATTTCTCAACATAACTTTAATCAATGTCCACACGCACCAACAGGGTTGAAGGAAGATGAAGAGAAAGATCAGTTTTTACGACAAACTAGCGGCGATATATAGCAAAGCCCAGCCTTGTGACATTAAAATTGTGCTTGGGGATTTTAAGCACAACTCTCTGAACTCATATATCGACTGACAATCGATAAATACAGCTTACACGAAACTATCAACGACAACGAAGGGCGCACATATTAATCGACGAGCGACACCCGTCAGACTCCCGCATGGCTCTTAAAGAGTCATTCTGGTCGGGCCATGACATTGAGGATGGATGAAGAATGCTTGCAGTCTCAACACCCTTGGAAGGTCCAACCATGCTGTACGGGCCGTCTGATCATGATGCCGATAGCTAAGTAATTCCACAACGATATGAAGATGTCGGACCTAGAGAATTGAACTAGGACGGAGATGTCCGTCCAAACTTTGGTAGGAGCCACGACTACCTGCGAGTACAGTGGAGATCGGCTTGCTGGATCTCTTTAAGTCTTTTTAGCGGCAAAATGACAGATGACGGAGGTTCAGGCTCCATAGTCGGTGTAAATAATACTGTGCAATGCTACTACCTCAAATAGCTCTGATACTTAATTGCTTGCTGATCCCGGTCAAACTATTGTCATGGAAGGGAAAAGCTAACATGGTAAGGCAGGTCGAAAGGCCATAAACAAAGCAGCGTGAAGCATCTTAAACTAACTCAATGGTAAAGAAAGCGGCAACCTGAGCCCACAAGAACTGAAATTGTGGAGTGGGCCAGACAAACGGTAAAAACAAGCAGAGAGGTCACGAGCGAACTTTTGTCGAGGAAAAGGAACACGCAGCAATTACGGAAAAAACGTCTTCGCTCGCCTGAGGAGCAGCGCGGCGCATTGGAAAAGAAAACGGATACTGGAAAAGCCACAACAGCGGGTCTGTCAAAAGAACATCATCGACCAGAACAGCAAGTGTTGTCAAAGTGAACATGCTGCTGGTCGCGCTGAAAGATCGCGGGGCACCGTATGAGCAGATCACGGATGTCAAGTGGAAGAAAGCCGAGATGCCCTTACTGGACGCTATGATGAAGAGAGCCATCGAACGACTCGACGAGAAGTTGTCGGTAACTCGAAAGCGCAGCTTGGTTTACCGACTGCAAGATGCTGAAATGTACAGACCAGCTTTCCCGGGAAAGCATGTAGAGACAATGCTGATCTCGAGAAAGCTCAGATGCCTGCAGTACCTAAGGCTAAGGTGTTCATATCACGGTTGGTCCCACCAGCAAATGCTTTAGCACTGCTAAAAGGACAAAATCCGATTATCCCCTTTACACTGGATACTGCATGTGGGGATTCCAACGGATTCGAATGGGGACAGTTGTAATTACTGCAGACCAACATAGAAGCGGAGAAATATTGCACGAGAAATCTCGGCATGATGGGTTGCGGAGATCTGTTCGACTGCAAACGGCCACTGTAATATAGAAGGCAACGAAAATGCAGACATACTAGAAAAGCAAGGAGGAAAACTCCGTGCAAGACTGTCTGAGGAAGTTAATGCAACACTTCGACACATATACAACATCGAAAATGAAAGCCTTCGAAGAATTCAGACAGATGTTGAAGGCAGGTTGATGGATATAGAGTGAGCAGAAACCTCTGGCCTAAATACAATACGGCAAAAAAAGTGTCTTATAACACGAAGCAAAATTTACTCTATGGGAAAATCTTGAGTATCATAACGGGACACTGTTTCTTGCAGAAGCATTTGCACAGAATAGGACTTGTAAATTCATACCAATGCTCACATTGTGGGAGGAAGGCTCGAAGGAGTCTATGCTACACATTTCATGCGACTGTCCATCCCGTCATATTCGTGTTATTTTGCAATGGGCCCAGAGATTCATACAAGATTTTAGGCATGCGAGTGTACAAGTGGTTTCGGGGGCCATCCCTATTGGCAAAATGAAGATTTGATGCTATATACATTCTTTTACAAGATATAAGTTGTATTTTGGACAATTATACGACTCTTTTAGAGTACCTTTGTAGGGTTTTAAAAATGTGTTAAGGGGTCTGTATAAAACCTTGAGCCTATGATTGGTATTATGCGCCGCCAACCTGATCTAACCTACCATTGATGTCGTGCTAAGTGCACCATAGTACAGATTGAACAAGAATTGTGATCTGACACCTCTTTGGGGTATGCCTTGTTTAATTTTAAATATGTTTGCCTCCCGCGTAGAAAGACATTGAGTCATCGTTTGATACATGGTGGTAGTGGATATTAATACATAGTAGTAAAGCGTCGTTGTGCTGTGTTTTTTTTTTCTAAATCCATGTGGCTGGCTAATGGCCATATTTAAGTATTCTGAAGAATTGGAAGCTTCTAATATCTTCACCATTGGCGATGACAAGGAAATTGGTGCGTACGATTTAGCTTTGTCAACAGGTTTGTTTGGTTTGATTAGCGGTTTGATATGACCGACCGCCAATGAATCTAAAATTTCAAGTTAGAGTTGTGCGGCGTATTTGATGGCTAAAGAACCAATATAATTTAATAAAATGGACGACAGACCATCTGGGCCATATGCCCTGGAGATTTTGGTGGTTTTAAACACATGTTCGAAGTCGGCTGAGGTTAAGATCATAGACTTGTTGATGATATCTGATAATGGCTTGATGCATTAGTCACTTGGGTTTTAGAGTGAATCCCTCTCCAATGCAAGTTTAGCTCTCTTGAGATTTCTGAAACTATCGCAACTCAGTTGCTATGTTGTTGCTGGTGTTGGTATGAGATTATGTATTTATACCATTGAAATGTTGACCTTGTAGGGGTGATGTTTTATTATTAAAGCCAACCGTGTTCTCATATATGTCGTCTATCAGTTTAGCGAGATCATCAGCATAGGAACGATTATAATAGCCTGCCATATTTAGTATCTCTAATCAATCGCAAGACGCCACGCAATGTCACTTATTCTGGCAACAATTCGTTGTTTCACAAGAATTGAAGTGGTCCAGTCTACAAGACTTGGGTTTAAGCCATATTCTCTGGCAGAACGACAAATTGTTTTCAACGAGATCGGGCATTTAAAATTTACATTGATACAGAGGACATAAGCGATCAAATGAGAAATGGAGTTGCAAGAAATTATTTTCAATATACCCGACAATTCATATTAAAAGTTCGACAACAAGCTTCCAAATTTCATTTTGAAAAAGGACGAAACGGAAATTCGCTCAGTGGCAAACAAAGAAAAAAGGCTGCCAATTGGACGCGGCACTTCCGTATACAGTATATCTAGTTTATACACTACATCCATTAAAATA
>JANTEX010017671.1:0-10723 GCA_024741295.1 Macrocera vittata
TCAGGGCATTCGTAAATGAATCTGGTTGGCTGGGGTAGAGCCGAGGCTATAGGGTTTCTATCGTTCGGAACAAGGGCTCAATGGACCGAAACCTGGTCTCAGTGTAGCCGGCTGGTGTACATCGGCGGCACGCGTAAAACCTAGAAACCTAAACGATTACGGCGGACAGAAATTGCGTTCTATCAAAAATATCCAATCATTTTGCCACGAAAGTCAAAGCTAACAAAATTAATTGTATGTAAAGCTAACAAAATTAATTGTGTCAGCGCACGCTACTAAATTGCATGATAACATAAAAATAATGATTAACTATCTTCGAATGACATACTGGATAGTTGTTGCCAGATCAGCTGTCAAGCAGTGAATCCACCATTGCACAATGTAGGCGACCAAGTGCAAAAACGATGGCACCGTTCATGGCCGATCTTTCGCCTTAACGAATCAATCAGTCGCTGTACCATTTCTAAACACAGCAATAGATTATGCAGGTCCAATAATCACACGTGTATCAAAAGGGCGTGGAGCAAAGCAGGCAATAAAGGGCTACATGGGCGTGCTTGCTTGTCTATCAACAAAGGCAATTCATCTCGAAGCTGTCACCAACTTTACATCTGAAGCATTTCTCGCCGCATTTCGTAGATTTATGAGTCGACGCAGCAAGTGCTCGGATGTCTACACCGATAATGGCATTAATTTTGTCGGTGCTAATCGTATCCTGAATCAATATCGGCAGATTGCTCAACAAGCTGCATCGAATTTTCTACCGTCCTGTGTCAAATTGAGCCATGCCTAAGTTCACGACCATTATGTGCGCATCGAGATGGCCCATCACAGAATGCCGTATTGACACCAGAGAATTTTATTATGGGCCGCCTACCATTATTGCCCATTGAGCCAAATTTACTCAATCATCGAACTGTATCAGATCGTTGCCATCTACTTCAACAAATTGTTCAAAGTTATTGGAACAAGGGGCGAGTAGAATATCTTGTTGAGCTTCAACGCCGTAGCAAACGGTTTCAACCTTGACCTGAACCAAAAATTGACGACATCGTAATTTTAAGGGCGACAATCTTCCGCCATTGAAATGGTCAATTACATCCGTAACGTTGAAAACGGGAAACAGCAACGCTTTGAAACGGCCAATCGCATTTGGAGCCATGAAAAGCAACCATACAGCTGCAATAGAATTGATGCTGGGACTCTTGCCGTTCTCCATTGCGATTAAAAGGAAGCTTTTCTAAGTGCGACTTGGTTGAAAACAAGAGGTACATGAATAGACACTGGTAGGGTTTCAGGGTATCGCACTATATTACACTGCATCTCGAACGTGCTGGCTGGCTGTATTGGATCAAATTGGCACAATATATGACTTCAGCGTGCCTTCAAAGATTGTCCTACTCACACGGGAAAATTGAACAAACCCTGGACGATCGCCCAATTACACTTCCGCTAGGGAATTGGTAGGATATACGGATAAGTCCCTATGCAGTGGTAGATCCAGGTCAAAATTTCGAAGGGAACGATTTTCGGTTTATCAGGCAAAAATACCCAAATACCGCAAAAATTACTCAAATTACTCTAATATTATACATTTCGAGGGATCTGGATCTGCTAGTAGTGGTTGCACTGGTGTCGAAGGTCATGTTATAAATATGACTTCAAACTTCTCGCTTCCAATGGGATCTACCTCGTCTGCCTTTCAGACAGAGGTGATGGCGATAAAAACTCTCTGTGATCTTCCGGAGAAAACAGTGACTGCTAAATCAATCACCATTTGCTCCGACTCCAAATTTGCTAAACAGGCAACCGAAGCCATCAAAAAGAGAACAGGCCTAGTACTTGATTGCAAAACATCGTTGAATGCTCTATCCTCGAATGACCAGGTTAGCGTCGGTGCTTGGGCATTCAGGAACAGAGGGAATTGAAAGAGCCGACGCGCTAGCTCCCCAGGGATCAGAAACCAGATTCTTTGGCACGGAACCAGTAATTGGCTATCCACTATCAACCATTACGCGTGAAGTGGATCAATTCTTTCAAAGGAAACACAGGGAAACTTAGTGATCTGGCAGGACATGTAACCAAACAAAAAAGTTTATCAACAGTCCGAACAGAAAGCTAAAACAGGACCTACTTTTGTCAAAGAAACTAACAATTGGCGTAATTACGTGTGTTATAACAGGAAGCAAAATTAACTGTAGAAAAATCGTGAATACCATAACCGAGGGGTAATTACTCGAAGAATTCTTGGGACATCGGAGAGGAATTCTTTGAGAAATTAGTTTATCGAGGAACTCCGAGGAATTCTTTGAGTATTTTGAGGAATTCCAAGGAATTCTTTTTGGCGAGGAATTCTTTGGGACACATTTTTTCAAGTTTTTACCCCCTCCCCTGTTGAAGATAGGTGAGGACAGTTGAACAAGGAGGATGAGCCATTAACATCTGTTGAAGATAGGTGAGGACAGTTGAACAAGGAGGATTAGTACTGTTGTTCGAATAGTCAGGCAACTTTGAGCGAACTTGAGTCCAAAACACTTTCCCCGAAATGGATAATGGTATTAAACCAGTTAGCAGGCAGTATTAATGTTACATTAATATGTGTTCCGGATCGGTCCAGTATTGAAGGAAGCTGCTGGTGCATTACCCGGTTTTTTTAGATTCCCTACGCGGGACATCTTTCTTGTTGCTTCCCAGCACTTAAACCGGCGGCTATGCAAAATTGCTGCAATTATTACAGCCGCATATAGATTTTTACTGCTTCAAATATATTTTGGTTTCAAATACCTCCCTGAAAACATTACAGCACAGACTGATCTTGATTAGTTTTTGTAGAACCTTAGGAATTGTTCTTAATATTATTGAAACACGAATTGAGACGAGATTCGGTACTTTCATACTAATGGAGCCCACCTATGTTTTCACCCGATCGTATTGAAATTTTGTAGAGAGTACTATTTTTGGCTTTACTGGAGCCCATCTCTGTTTTTATCCGATTGTCCTTGAAAAACTTGAAAAAAATCCCATTGATGTCACAAAAATTCCTCGAGTAATTAGCCCTCGCTTATATGTAATATTACAAATAATGTATTTATCGCTACATTTTATTTATTATAAATTATAAAAAATTATCAATTATTTAAACGATTGAATTATTCAGCGTTATTAACTCGTCGCCAATCTTTTTCAAAAGATTTTTCTTTTGAGATTTACTTCAATCTTTCACAATAAAAAATAATGTTTCTTTTGTTGTTTCAGAATCGCAAGGCAGTATCAAAAGTTAAGACGGCAATTGAAAATTTAAAGGAAGCCAAAGAAGAATTATCAAATTCGTTGAAGGTGAGTACTATTGTTTTGATTTATTTTTATTAAAAATTGACTATTGACTTGGCGACATGTAAAAATTCGGTAATTAACCTGTTATAATTAAATGCCTATAAAATGGACAACAGCGAAGTGTTTAGTTTTTTTGTAAATCATTTCCAAGTATTTTTAAAATAAGTTAAAATCGAATACATTTACAATATTTCCAACTTACCAGGTCACCAGTGACAATTTTATTTAAAAACCACTTTTAATTCTTTAATATATACTTATATTTATATGAAAGTATATACATTTGTGTCATAGGTACAATCTTATTTAAAAAAAAACTGATTTAATATTTTTTTTTTCTTATTATACTTATATATTTCTTTAATTTTTGTGTTATCCAATTTATTTAGCTACAGCAATAAATTAATTATGAAATATTGAAACTTCAAAGAGAGAGCTATAAATTAAGTTAATATTTTGAGACACATGTAGGTACAAATCCTTCACGAAATCCAATGACCTGACACGAATCGACTCAATACAGAACGTGAATCAAATAGTTTTTTTTCGAGCTTAAATTACAGCAAATGTATGCAATACATTCTTCTTACTGCTAATTAGTTATTTTTTTTTTGTATTATAATAATGTATTGAACTCGATTTGTGATGGATCATATTTCATCATAATGGACGACGGTTGCATTTTTTTAAATGCACATCTTGCCATTTATTTTTAAATCGTATAATTAAGGAAAGATACTAGGAAAGTTTCTTAAGATTATCTATTTATGAAGAAAAAGATGTTAAACATTTTAACTATTTAATTTACTACAATTTATATTCTCTTCTTGTAAAAATATGCGATTTAACAGTGTACGAGAGTTAATTGTAGATTATGTTTTAACATTTTAGGACACTTCTTGATTTCGTATTTTTGTTCGGGTTTTTCTTTATCATAAGTATATTCTATATATATTTTATTCTTAATGCATTTTATAACATGCAAGACGCAACTATGCATTTCACTTCCATTCGGAATTTCCTGTATATAAACACATACTTGCAATAGATTTTAGAAAATCTTAGAATTTCCTCTTAATTGCCATGGAAAATGCATTCCAAACGATTTCATTAAATATTAGTATTGCATTGGCACATTAGGTATAAAATATTTTAAATAAAAAAAAATAACAACAAACAAACCTGCTGAACTGTATCGTTGTTGTGGCAATAAAAAGACACATCATTAAAGGTACTTATTACTTTGTCTTAATAGTTAAATGTATCACCATTCGCGAGTCTCAGAAATCCTCGCTATCACATTTAGTCACAAAAATAACAAAACATTGTCACTGTTACTCTTGATAATGTCCAGGAACCAAGTGTCCTGTGCTGCCGTCCGATTTAATTTCAATAACTTCAATTTTTTCAAATTCAATTTTATTTTTGACACTATTCGGTGATTGATGACGACGCTGTTGATGTACCACCTTATTCGCGTTTGTTGTGGTCGTATATTTACTGGTTGGAATTGTTGTTGCCGTTGATGAACTATATAGTTCATCATCGTCCCGGTTTTCATTTATATGAGTCAATTGGGATGGTTCATTGTCGTATTGTACAGCATTGTCGATATTATGACTTTGTCCGTCGTCATCGATGGTTGGCTCTTGCGGTGCATTGACAATCGTGCTTGAAATCTCATCTTCATCGTTTTCGGCACTTACATCTTCACTGTGTGCGCTTGTTGATTCAATCAATTGGCTCTCTGTCGTTTCAGATTTTCCTTTTTCTTTTTGACGACGCATTTTTTCTTCCATTTCATGAAATTTAATTGCCAAGTATCTAAAGATAAAAAGGGGCATTTTTTAGTTTGTTTATTTTTTTGGTACCTTAATTTTCGAATTTTACTTGTCGACTATTGGTCCACTATAGTCCTCTGGGAATTTTGGATTGAATGGCAGAATATATTTATAAAGTCGCTCGTTTAAGACATACAGTTGAGTTGTTGTTGAACATTTTACGTTAAACCACCAATCACATGTTAGTGCAACCTAAATTTTAAAGTGAAACGTATTAGTGTATGTGCGTGTTTCTTTTAAGATATTACAAAGTCGTCAGTTGAGGTGCTGATTGGCTCATTGTTTCAAACTAAACTCAGGCATAATTCAGTTTAAACGAGTTTTTGATTTCTGTTTAAAAAAAAAAAAAAAAACATAACAAAATGTACTAGAATGTATACCTGACTGAAAATTGTTCCGTTTGGACACAGGAAGGAAGCCTGTCCACCATTTAGATCGCAATAGTGCCACACTTGACAATTTGTATCCGGATCACCGAAAAATCCTTTATATCTTTGTTCCTTGCAATTAAAGTTAGTTTGTGGTATTTCGGCAAGTGCCGGATAATCAATACCCGGACGACCACTATTTGGACCTAGCGGTTCATAGCCATCTGTATGGGAAGCTATCAAATGAAAATGATTATTTTTCATCAAGGATTATACAGAAAAAATCTTTTGTTTCGCAAATTGTGTAATAGGTACGTTTTTCTTGTTCTTCATCGTTGTAGTCGACGTATTCATCATCATGATGATGCTGCTGCTGCTGCTGTTGTGGATGTTCGGCTACATGCTGAGATTCTTTGAGATTATTTAAAATTGTTACCAAAGATTGAATTGATTCGTCTAAATTGTCAGAATTTAATATTTGTGGTAAAAGATTGGTTTCTTGTAACTTTCGCAAAATATCCGTAAGCGGTGTAGCCGCAGAACTTTGCTCAATTTGAAGTTGTGCATCGGTTCGTTCATCGTTTTCGACTGGTTTTTCTAGAATTGTTATTGGATTTCGAGTCACTGACAATTGTTGTTGTGGCAATTGAGGCAGTTGCGTTTCACTGTGAATAATTTTTTGTATTTTCACATAAGGATTATAATATTGTTTTGTTGGTGGTATTCCGGTTGGGTTATATGTGGAAATTGTTGGCGGTTGAATTTGGGTCGTTTCTGTTAGATGCTGTTTCGGAGCAATTGTTGGACGAACTGGTCGATCGTCACCAATGCTAACATATGAGTGGTCCGAATTTATATATTGATTTGCCGGAGTCGTGTGTATATGTTGCTGCCGAGAAGACGGTGTTGTGGCCGTAATTTGTTTGTATTGATTATATTTGTTTCGGATTTCTGGCCTTGGTGTTATGTGATGTTCTTTCGGCGGTATTCTTCTGTCATAGCCATCGTTTGGATCTAAATTGTAACTTTAGAAAACATATGATTATTAGCAGGGAACGTGCAGTTCTTGGTCGGATATTGAACTACTTTATGTGGGAATATTGTTTGTAACTCTGTGGCTGTGGAACAATTCTTGGACTGTTGTCATATTGTTCTAAAGTATTTTGATATGGCACGGACTGTATATAATTGTAGGGCATTTGCGTTTGGTGTTGTTGCGATTGTGTCTGATGATGAGGCTGTGTATGATGCTGCGGTTGTACAGCGTATTGTTGAACAGGTGAATCGGCTGGTTCAGTAGCCATTTGGAAAAACTGATGAGGTTTAATGAGTGCAATAAAATTTGATTTTATTTGATCGTCATATGTGTTGTATATCTGTTGCGGTTTCTCCACTGGTATTTGAATTTCTGGCCGGTTTTGAGCAGAATTTTTCGGCTCAAATCCATCTCAGAGAGTTATTATATTTTCAGATGACGCGTGTTTTTATCAATAATGCAATTCTAGTACTTAATCTAGATTTTTTTATTAGAAAAAACGTTGCAGACGCACATAGTCATCAAATTGTTTCACTTCCATATACGTATGTTATATATGTATATGGAAATATTGGTTTTGCCATCTTTTTCGAAAAAACTTAGGTACCACCAAAATAAGTTATAAATGCGTTTTCGAAGTATTTAAGTCGATTCGTCTTCTCAGAAATATTGGTTTGTGTCTCAGAAATATTAGAAAGCACATAAAATGAAAATAATTCATAGTGTTGACTTATAAGTTAAATAACCAGGGTTGTTAAACGGTTCCTAACCGTTATTTAACTTGAGATTATTGTTCGAGCATTTACTGGTTTTAAGGTCTCAGAAATATTGGTTTGTGAAAATTATTGACGGTCGATTTTAAGTTGATTTGTTAAAAGAAAAACAAGGACAATACATTACTACGCAGTTACGATGAATCGCTAAATAGATTACGACAAATTCAATTGAACTGGTCCAATAAAGGCCCTGACTTATTAGCGTCAATAAATATTGTATTGTACAAATTTCGAGACAAAAAAGTTGCAATTATTGTTTCACCAGGTGAAAATCGTTGATGAGGACACACATATCCAACATCTTTTGCTCTGTGGATCGAAAAAGACCACCACAGATATTTTACAAAATGAATATTTTAATTTTCAAAGCAAAATCATCATCATCCACCGTACCAGCAGTTAAATTAGTTTCCAAAATCGGCAATAGGAAATTATTTAAAACCGCTATACGTTAACGAATATTTGGTTACCACTGCTGAACAAAAATCCATTCAATTTATAAACGAAGTCAATCACGCACACAAGCTTGGTCTATCCGATATATGTATGTAATCCGAAAGTTTCGGAAAATATAACAGGTTTAAAAACGTGTCAATTGAAACTTAGCTGAAAATCAATTACCGATGAATTTGTGTTTAAGAGTGACTGAGGGGCTAATCACTCATGGAAATGTTGAGACTCCTTGATGAAAATGCGATGGAAATGCGTGGAAATGCGTGAAAATGTATGGAAATGCGTGGGACACCTTTATTTCAAGTGATTGTGCCTCGAAAGTGACTTAAAAAATATCAAAGAGAAAATTAATGGTGCAAAATTTCGACGAAGCGCGTAAAGTCCTTCAACTAAAAATGTCTGTATATGATCCACTGTCTTCCTGTATATTGTACGAGGAAGATTAGTAATGCAAGACAATTGGCGCTCTTGTCGTTTAAAATGATGAACTATTGTACCTGCAAAGTGGAAAACCCTAATAAAACGATGCATCTATTGCAACTACGAGTACATATATCAATACAACAACATTACTATTTTGTGTTTAATTTAAAAAGCCAGCCTTATGTTTTCTGTGGTATGCTATACTAACATATTTGAGAACTGAGAATTTTAATGAAAGTCAAAACGTAATTTATAATGAGCAAATCAAGAGTTACACCCTTAAAGCCGATCTCCATCTTAAGCCTGGATTTACTAGCAGCTCGACTGTATCAAATAGTAATGTATTCAAGTAAACCAAATATTCTATTGGAATGATTCTCGGACTATATTGGCGTGACTAACATCTGATAAGAACTTGTAAAACGTTTGTGGCACACTGGCTTGGAGAAATTTTGGATGAAATGGTATTACATCAACAAATTACAATGTTGCAGATAAATCAACTCGTGACAAAGAACAATTGATATTTCAAAATGGAGAGGAATGGTATAACGGTCCTACATTTTTAAAAGAATTTTAGCACTAATTTCTACAGTGAACAAATACAAATAGAAGGATTCTCTTCTTAACTTAAATTTGTTCGCTCAAAGGCTTGGTTTTTAAGAATCATCAGTCTGCTCTGAGTATAAAGAATGCTTCGAATAAAGGTATAGTAAATCCTCGAGGCCAAAATTGTTTTGTTAAAGCAAGTTTAAAATTAATCTTTTTGTGACGAAAATGGTTCCCAATAGACACCATTCTTTCCATTGATATGTTGAAAGAATCGTCTTGCGAAACTTTATCTGCGATTGCAAAATGTTTGACATCATTCTCGTTGCGTTTTCTCCCACTTTAAGATATGTCTCATGATACTTCTTAAGATATTGTTTTTAATTAGTATTTTTATTTCTAAAGGGCTGCCAATCGGACGCGGTACTTACATTTACATATTAACATTAATATAGATATTTTGGGAATCGCATTTTTTATGCCTCCACAACTTCTGTGAAAACTAGATTTGAATTCGATAATTGGGGAAAAAATCGAAGAGCAAAAGTCGATTTTTCCTAAGTTCCTGTCCGATCGGGCTCAAGTTGTGGGTCGCTGATTTTATTAGGTCCACACAACTTTTTTGAAAATTACATTCGAATCCAATCAAAACGTCTAGTAAAAGGCTTTTTTTATTATAGGTATTTGGGAGCTCCTCTTCAATTTGGTCCAATCGGGATAAAAACCAACCCTGTTCTCATGGGACTTCACAATCTGAAAAAAGTTCTTAACGATACCGTTTGGCCTGTACTTTGCGGAAAATAAAACATTGACAAGCGAGAAAGCGATAAAAAAAAATTTGGAATCGTCTTAAAAACTTCAAAGACGCATTTTAAACTTATTTTGGGGTCTTGAGGCTACCTTAGTTTTTTCGAAAATGTAGATAAAACCAATACTTCCCTGCACATATACGTACATGGAAATTTAAAACAGATAAGATAGTTTTAAATACTTTTAATTGTGTCTATCGAACGTGTAAATTTATAAAAAGACCAGATTTTTTCAAAACTACTTAAAATTAACTTTACTACTGCTAACATACTTTTTTTTTGGTAATAACCAATCATCAATGGAAATTTTTACAAAATGTTAGAACATCTTAAACAGAAAAAAACTCATGAATAATTTCGAAAGACTCTGTTTTTATTTGTTTTGAAAAGAAAAATAATTTTACAAGAATATGCGAATTGTCAGTATAAGAAATCATTATATAATTATAAACGGGGCATAATCACTTGGAGAAATTGCGTCCCACGCATTTCCATGCATTTTCACGCATTTACTTGTATTTCCACGCATTTCCATCAAGACGCCCCAACATTTCCATGGGTGAATAGCCCCTCGATAATAAAGATCTTCTTGAATGCCAGATATAAAAAAAATGTTGAGTAAGTGTGTTGTATCATAAATACATCAATACAAACACAAACTTTATTATTCACGCAATGAAGTTCGTCTGCCAGCTGATACGTTACAAAAAGTACCGTCATTCGATGTCAACTTAAAGCATACCCACCAAAATGCGTCCATGGGCGGCGGAAGTATATGAACTGTTTGGGGCACCGGCTCACACATTCGGCAATGCTCGGCATTTTTGCAGCTGCTAGAACCAGGTTTTAGAGGAGTCGATCGAAACACGGGACAGATATATACTGTCTCTTGAAAAGTAGACGTCGAACGAGTAAGTCGCAAGAACAACGAGACCTTTCAAATACGTCCGTAATTCCCAAATTTCCTAATCCTCATTCACTATGGTTTTACAATTGTAAGAAAATATGTAAAAATAAAATTTGAATTATCATTATGTTTATAAATATTTCTCTAAACGGAATTTTTAAGTGCCAAATTATCATTTATGCTGACTGTTGCATTGCAACTTGAACCTTTTTTAACGACATTTCAGTC
>JANTEX010017781.1:0-16442 GCA_024741295.1 Macrocera vittata
CGGAAAGAGTGCAAATAACTTTTCTGCACTTCTTCGCTCGAACAGAAAGGTGCATTTTTTTTGAACAGGTGTACACTAGTGTACACTTTTGTAATCTATAGCTGATTTCACATTTTAATATGGATTTAATGAAGGATTTAATAAAAGCATTGGAGAAAATCCACAAAGAGAACCTAAAAAGTTGAAAATGTGAAATTTGGAGGACTTTATACAGCTGTCTCTGTCTATTTCTATTTGTCGTACTACTGCTATATGCATTTAAATCCTTAGTTTAAATCCTTGTTTAAATCTTTGCTTGAATCCTTCATGTATCAATCCTTTATATATATATATATTTGTTTTTTGAAAAAAAAGAAGGTAAATCAGACCATATCACAGCACTGAAAGTCAGTTTTGGATGACAGTTATAGTTCAGCGGAAAACACACCAGTTCTCATTTTTCATGACACATGCATAAACACACACACACACGTATATACACTTATTACAAAAAGAGCTTTCAGATTACTTGTTTGAAGTTTTCATTCAAAGGGAAGTTTCCACCACGCCATGTTTGATGGCAGACATATTTCAATAAACAAAATCGTATAAATTTTAAACATTTTCTTTGAAAATCGAGTACAAAAACGTTTCCAAATAAACCGGGAACAATTTTATATAATTTTTATGAACCGATATTTCCTCAATCCATCAATATCGGTCAGTTTACAAATCGACATTAATGGGCCCAACGCAAATGCATAGTGAAATCTATAAGCTTTGTTGTGCTTGGTGATTTTTTTTTTGTCCATACAAATTTCTTTCAAAACAACAATCAACACACACACGCATACATTTTTTGTGTTCGCGCCGCGCGAGAGTCCCGTCCCGAGCCAGGGCTCACATCGTAATACACCAGATCAGCAATGTCTCATCAATCAATCAATTTGTCCGATGTGGAAAAAGTGGACGATTTATCGAATTCAAATATCGTTGAAATTGTGGACGCGTCCAGTTTCAGTGATCTCGGTGGTGTAGCCTATGACCAGTATGAGGTCGGCATTGTCGGTGACGATCAATACGAGGAGGTAACCTGCGAAACAGAAGATTCACAAGAGTTATTGATGCAGAGCATTGACGGTGATGAGGTCATTTTACAATCGGAAGTCGATTTGCAGGGACCCGAAGAGGTATTGGATTCGTCCGGTGATCCGATGTGTGTGTACGGTGATGTATCGTCGCTTGGCAATGCCATCTACATTGAGGAAACGAACGAATTGGACGAACCGATAAAGAAACGAAAATCAAATCCAAAACTACAGCATCGTACGGCTGCCGGTATGAATCGGGTACGGGCTGTGAATCCACATGACATTATTATGGGTAACTATGAGCAAACGATAAGTAAACCGAGACGCTGGGAACAGAAACAGGTTCAAATCAAAACGATGGAAGGTGAATTTTCGGTAACGATGTGGGCATCTGGTGTATCGGACGAAGACGATGCATCGAATCCGGAACCGGACGCTGACTATACCGAATATATGACGGCCGATAATATATCACCGGACGCCACAATGCCTGGCCTTGATTTGTCCGATCCGAAACAATTGGCCGAATTGACAAAGCCGAATCGCAGCAGTAAATATCAAGTGAAAAAGAACAATTTCAGTAACATTGGTCCGATCATCAATAATGTTGTGTCCAGTGTCGGTGGTGGCATTAATGTTCCTATGAGCAGTGGCCTTGAATCACATGATCGCACGATAGCCTGTCCGCATTCCGATTGCAAGAAAATGTTTCGTGACAATTCGGCAATGCGAAAACATTTGCATACGCATGGTCCGCGTGTGCATGTGTGTGCCGAGTGCGGCAAAGCATTTGTGGAAAGTTCAAAATTGAAACGTCATCAATTGGTGCATACCGGCGAGAAACCCTTTCAGTGTACGTTCGATGGATGTGGCAAACGATTTTCGTTAGACTTCAATTTACGTACACACGTTCGGATACATACCGGTGATCGACCGTATGTGTGTCCGTTTGACGGTTGTAATAAGAAATTTGCTCAATCGACGAATTTAAAGTCACACATATTGACGCATGCAAAGGCGAAACGAAATACGGGTGGTGGTGGTGGTGGTGCGACCGGCAGCCGAACCACATCGATGCCATTACTATCGAATCCGGCCTACGTTAAAGTGGAAATGGCCGAAATGATCGATGACAGCCAACAGTATATCGTCTATACGGAATAGGGAAAGAGAACTGTGCGCTGTACTATATATATATATAATGCCAAAAGGGAGTGGGAAAAGGATCTATCGGTAATTGTAGATGCTTTAGACCTATTTGCAAAGATATTGTACATTGTAAGCCTCAACATCAACGTGTAATGAGGTAATTTTCATTTCTTTTTCTATTTCAAATAATTTAATTTTTAAAATTTACACAAAGCTGATTGTTTTGCCGTAGAAAAGTTTTGATTTTTTTTTGGCACATACAAAGACAAAATAGTATAAATAATTTCTAAGATATAAGAGCTCTGATGTGTATTGTAAATAAAATATACATTTCATAATAAATCCGATTTTTGTTGTTGGCAATAAATAGGGTACGTTTCTTACTGTGTCTCCTTCGACTCATTTCAATTTTGAACATCTGACCGACATGATTTTGATGTGTTTCTTACCCACATACGTGAAAACTTTACTAAAATCTTTGCTAGTTTTAGAATTTTTCGATCGAAAACGATTTTGTTAAAATTATGCAAATTTTTACATCTTTGTAGTGCCTGATTTAAGTTGAAATTTGAATACGATTTAGTACATATATTGTACTATTTACCATTGCCGAGATAATACGGTAAAATACGCTTAAAATGATCCTCTCCAGCCGCACAAAGTTCTTTAACCGCTCTAAAATTTTACTAATAATTAGTACTCATCGTTTCAATTCGATCATATAAGATTGCACTCTCTTTTAAACGCCATTCTCCCTAATTGAGGTCAATTCTTGTCTGTAAAATTGAAATTATTTGCGGAGCATCTCCGCCCCTAAAATACTTAACATTCATATGATTTCGAGGATTCAATAAAAATTGTATTGAAATTTATGACGACTTTCGAATTCCAGAGCTCATTATTCAAAATAAAAAAAGCCTTTTACGCCACAATAATTTCAACTACAAAAATTCGTACAAGGAAAGAACAATTTGCAATGCCCAAATTAAGAACTTTTCAAAAATAAATAAAATGCAAATTAACTCTTACGCTATTTCTGAGTTGAAACAAAAAAGTTTTTATTGTGTAAATGATTTTATTTTGCAATTTTTGATTTAACTTTTGTAAATAAAATATTATTACCATTTGCCATAGAATTTAATTAAAATTAATTTACCACACATACATATCTCTCCTAAAAACCATTAAAGTTGTTTAAAGAGTCCATCACTCGTTTCTACTTCGTTTAATTGTTTTTTTTTCTCTAGTGTACGCATTGATAAGCGACAAACATATACGGGGTGAACTGGCGAAATGATTTGAAAATGGTTTTTCTCTATATGTTCACTAATTGATAGAGATTATAATTAAAAATGGAAAAAAGGACTATTTTTAGCTTGTTAAGTAGAAGTGTAGCCATTAAAATATAAAACACAAACAAACCAATGTAAATAAAAGTATACAAATTAAATTAGGTACGTTATGTGTGCGAGTGTATGCTAAGTAGATATTAGAGATTAAATTTAAATTTATTATTACCACGATTACTTAATTAAGAGAGAGAGAGAGAGAAGAGAAGATAAACTTGAAAGTGTGAAATTGTTTATTTTCTTCCAGATGCGAGAGCGATATAGTTAAAATTTTAATTTAAAAATCACAATTTTCGAAGATGTTATAAAATAGTTTTGTAAATTCAAGCAAAAGTTGTAATGATAATGTCACAAAAATTAGTAAAACAATTAGACAAAAGAATTAAAACGACAATGTACGAATATGATCTCAAAACAAGTTTATGAATTCAAAAACAAAAGATTCTTTATAATTACGGGTAGAAATCAATATTTTGATAATGTAAAGAAAATTATTCGCAGAGAATTGTAGTTATGACAATTTCATTGTACACTTTTGTTTGAAATAAAATGAGAAAAATGGAAAAAATATATTTTAATTAAAATTGAGAGAGAGAGAGAGTTTAACATAATTCTTAAACCACCAGACAAACGGGTTTTAATGTTTTGGTTTTTTTTTAGCATTATCAGTCAACAAAAAATCAACAAATTTTATATGTTAGAAAACATTGATTTTATTTCATCAGTTATGAAGAAAGAAAAAACTCACAAATTTACAGATCTTATAAGGAAATTTTTTATATTTAAATTATTGAACTGTATCGATTAATTAACAGGTACTTTTCTTTCAATATAAATTCTAAATTGAAATCTGTATTTCACTTCAACAGTGAATTTAAACAAAACAATATTAACAAAGTACAAAACACAAATTATGAAAAATGCAATCTACAATTTATTTTTTTCCCTCTGTTACTTTTGACTCGTCGGCAAACTTATATTTTCGTTGCAATCGTTGACGTATCAAAAGTCCTTTTACCAGTCTCTTCCAATTGCCTTGAATTCGTTGCTGTCTTTTTTCCTCCTCTTTGCGTTCGGCTTCTTGCTGGTCTTCAAACCATTGCTCAACCACCTTTTCTGCGAATTCTTCGCACACAACAAACCCGTCAAATGTCGGATGAGAACTGCCCGAATGGAAATCAAATCCGACGACAGCCTGTGCACAATCGATGCCCATCCGCTTGCATGTACGATTAAGTCCCGGTACTATATGCGATCAACAATTTTTTTTTTTAATAAATCGAAACATAATTTTTATACAATAAAACTTGATACTAACATTGCAGGTGAACAGTTTTCTTAGGCAGCATTTCTGGCTTAAACAGTTCCACGTTGCCATACGCATTTCGTGGCACAATACCATTTTCGGCCGTTGGTGGTTCGTATGGTTGTGTTTGCCAGTATCCGAAAATTTCAAGCGGCAGCGGTTCCAACATTCGGTTCATGATCTGGTAAGCCAAAATAAAAACAAAATTTGTAATTTGTAAGTGTTATTTATCAAACGTTAGAGGTGTTTGAGAGTTTCCTGTGAATACTACTGGATGTAAGCAAACAAAAGCAAAAACATTTACAGCGGCAAAAGAAAAATGCCGTACAAGTCATTAAGTTAGCCGGTTAGCCGATAAAATCCCCGTATTAGTGTGGAAAGTATTGGTTTTATAAAAACGTATTTTATATTAAAACGAATATTTTATTTTAATAATTTGTAACGTCTTTATATAAAGACTACTAGAAGTATAATAATATAATTTTCATGTTACAAAAACGTATGATAATATGATTGCATATTTCCAACAGAAAGAACTTTGATAAATGTCATTGAAACCTTAACAGATAATTAATAACTTCTATACGCTTAATACTTACTCGATCCCATTTCGGACGGGCTTTGACAATTTTATACGGCTCTTCTCCGGGTTTCACAACACGGGCCTGTTTCACCCAGATCTCTCGCGAATGCAACGTATACACACAGTCTCGTAAATAGATCGCTTCACTCTTTATGAATCCAAATGTTAGGGCATTTCGCGGATAAATCGCTTCGAATTTTAGTAAGTGACGTTCTAGCACATATAACGGATGGTTTTTAAGTCTGGAAAAAAAAAGAAATAAAGCAACACAATATAGATGTTTCCGAACATTAGGCTAGCCTCCTTACTCAGAAATACTCTTGGGAATTGGCTCCTCCAAATGGTTTCGTTTCAACTCACGATCTTCTCGTAGGTTCAGTTCGGTTTTCGTCTCATCCACAAATTTCGACAATGCCACGGTCAACCACATTTGTTCGACGCGCCCTTTTACGGTTTGATTCCAATTCTGGCAATAGCGTGCCGTTACATCTTTAACGCTATTGTTATCGTTCCAGGCGAATACGTAGCCTATCGGTTTTGTGGCCATTTTCTAGAGAAATTACAATTCACATTTGTGTACCATTCATATATACTCAAATTTCTCTGTTACCCGAATATCATCTACACAATTGAATTGCAATCGAAACAGATTGATTGGCATCCATTTTTGGTCGGTTTCGCAATAAACTTCAATCCAATAGTCCACGAACGTTAAGGTTGTCTTTTTGTTGTTGGTCGTTGAGGTCTCACTGCCATCCTGTTCGTGGTCCGTAGACAAAAGTCGTCGATCGACACGCTTCAGACGGTTGACAACACTGTTTTTGATTGGTTTTGGTGGTGATCTTTTTTCAAAGTCATCGCTTGATGTTGACTTCGCTTTTTTGCGTTGTCGTTTTGGACGGTCATTGGAACCGTCTAATTGGGACGGATTACGGACCGTTAGTTGGGCGACACGCTTACGTGATCGTGTAGCAATCGGTGAATTGGCAACGTTTCTCGATGACGAGGCTCGATCCATTGTGCTGCCATTCGTGGCCTGTTGGGAAGTGGATGGTTTGCTGGTGATTGTCGGTGATTTGACTATATTATCGTTGGCCGACGCGGCCACTGTTAATCGTTTTGTGACCGGCACGTTTGATTGTTTAGTTAGGCTGTCAACGGCCTTTCTTTTGTTGTTTCGTGACAACGATTTGAGATGGCTTTGTGGTGACGTAACTACGGTATGCTGTTTGGCTACGGCCCTCTTTGATGTTTCGTTTGTGATATTTTTAGATGATGGCTATATGCATAAATGTATATATTTCTATGTTAAAATGTCATGTAGAAACTTTTTACCTTCTTCAAAACAATCTTTGCTTTGGTAGAGTCCAATTTCTCTTTCAATGTGGCAGCCGACGTTGATGGTTTCACACTATCGACTGGCTTTGCAGCAGCAGCAGTAGTCTTTCTCTTTGCATTATTGTCGGCCAAACACAAATCCTTTTGTGTCGGTCTTTTCGGTACGACTGGTAAATTGTAAACTAGTCGACATTGAATGCCAATGGCACGCAACAATACAATGAATATTAGTACAAAGTCTCGCTTGCACATTGCCTGTTTACGATCGATTTGTAAGGCAAGCGACGTAGAGAGTGGCGGCAATTTCCGTAGATGTGGTAGAGCCCGTTGATCGGTCAGTGCCATTTGTGATTTGTACCATTTCGATATCTGTTCAAAGTAAGTGATATCCGTTCGTTGCTTTGGATAACAGGACGATGACGGAATAAATTTGTCCAGACACATTTTTGCCAAATGGACATTGTTTAGTGTGGCATTGACAATGTTGCCATGACCGATTAAACAGAGCAAATGCACTTTGTGCATTTCCAATTGAAGTTTACGCATCTGTTGGTTTATCTGCCGTCGTAGCTTTGCCTCAAGATCGGTTTCGCGACAGACTTTTTTCGGTAGATCAACGCCACCGACAGTGACCTGTATGTCATTTACTGCGTTGGCGTTCTTTTCTGCACAGTAACGGCGAACACAAACGAAAATTAGATGACATGACTCGCGGGAACAACAAAAATTACATTACCTTCAACGTCTTCCCAATCGGAGTCCGGCGAATCGACGGCAACCGAACGTAGTTTTTGCTTCGATCGCTGGCCAATTGGTTCGGTTGAATTTATTAGTTCGCCTTGTGCCAATAGCGAGCTAACGTCTATCGCAGCAGAATCACTAGTGTCAGTGATCTGTTTAGATTTGTAGTTTTTCAAATGCTGTTTGGCTGTTTCTAAGTGTTGGCGAAACTGTTGATGTTCGGCAAAATCGGTAATTTTCACATTGCTACCGCTTGCAATGCCGATCGGTAGACTGGGCGTAAACGTGTCCGAATCATTATCGTTGGAGGTGGATTGTTGTACATTGACGTTTGAACAGGAATCGGTTTCTTGGCTTGATTTAGGTGTTGGCGCCGGCATATCGAAGAATTTCGATCTCAGATCGATGGTGGCCGGTGCCACTAAGTAGTCGTCACCACTGCTATCGGAATCGTCTGATGCGTCATCAAGGCATTTTGACATTTTCGCAGCATCAGATTTGGTGGCAGTTGTTTTATATTTGCTATATAGCCGATCACGTTCGTGCTTGCTGAGAACGACAGCGGCCGTTTTACGTGTGGAACATTGTTTGCTATAAAATAACAATAACATTATTGTGCTAGGCGAGGGTTTTTTGTTTTGGTTTTTCTATTTAAGTTATATATACCTTAATGGCTTGATTCGGTTGACTTTTATGCCGCCTCTTGCGCTGCTTCTTTCGCCGTTTTTCTCTGGTGTACATTCATCCTCAGACGTAGAATTATCGTCGATTTCTCTGGCATTTTTTTCTGGAACCCATTCGTCCTCAGACGCAGAAAAATCCTCATCTGATTCTTCGCTGAGATCAATTTCGTTTTCGATATCAGACATGGCTGAAACAAAAGCACTTTGAGTGGCACATCGCAGTAGAGTAGACCTTTTAGTGGAAATGGTCCATCAATTTCTTACCTTAACTCCCCGGCTAAAGAATTATTTCACAAGCATTCGTTTTAACAATTGTTCGAATATATGTTTAAATGTTTTATATTGTTAATTTTTACGGTAAATTTTCTTAATTTTACTTCCCAAAATATATACAAAAAAACATGTCTCTTGAGTTCTTGACGATTGCGTCTATTGAGTAAATTAAAGATGAAAATTTGTGGAAAACATGTATTGGAAAATGAAAGCACAGAGCCGAGATACAATATTTGATAAGCTTTTTTATTTAAAAATTAAAGCACATATCAGAGAGAAATAAGATAATGATATATATATATGTAGATATACGAATATATATATATGCATGTTTCTCATCTCACTTAAGAAATGGCGCTTTTGTCTATGCATAAACATAAGTGTTGAGCACTGTAAACGTTCTTTTTATGCCAAAGTACGCCACCTTTCGTTAATTTAATGTTAAAATTTTAAGCTTTTCTAAAAGAGAGAACTTTATCATTCGACTTGAAAAGTATATCATATGAAGAACGGTACATTTTTTCTCAGCCAGACGACGGCAGTCAACAGTGTTGTTTATAGTGTTCGAACACGTTGGTTTATATTTTTTTTCTCTCTTTTGAATGGCAAACATTTGCCACAATTTTTTTCGTCAATGTAAAGTGAAAATTTAATTTAGCTTAGATTTTGTAAGGAAATTATTTGTAAAAAGAATTTTCTTTGTGTTTCGAGCATGGAAATAACAAGATCAAGTGAGTATACACAGCGACAGCCTATTGAAATCGGATTCATTTCTTTATGTGAAACTTCCAAGAACCTAACCTCAAAGTTTGTATTTCTTATTTCATTGAAAACTATTTGTCACTTTTTTATACAATTTTCTGTGTAAGAAACCTGTTCGCATCAAAATACAATAATATCAATCTAGCCGTTGCTAGAATTAATTTGATTAAGAAAACTGTAAATCCTGCTATTTCGTGAGGACGCTCAAATTGTCGGCCCAAAAAAAAACGAAAACCCCTATCTTCACTCAAAACATAAGCTTAAAACTCAGTGAACAACTCGTTTAAATGGGGCGACAGAGCGTGTCTGAACTGCCCACCGCACTCCTTAACCGTTTCCCATTGCATTATACATTCGAAATGGAAATTGTTCGGGCGCAATTTAATTTTCCTTTTTTTTCCCAGATTTCAACGAAAAATTCGACGAACTCACCGAAACGGTTGAAAAAGCTGCCTTTTTCGCCATTGACGCTGAATTCACGGGCATTTGTCATGAGAAAAACATCACAAACTTTGATACGTTACCGCAATTTTATAAGAAAACCGTTGACGCCATTGACGGCTATATAGCAATTCAAATTGGACTGACGGCTTTCCGTTTGAATCCCGATGTCGACGATGGTACCAAATTCATTTACAAGTCGTACAACTTTTTTGTTGTGCCTCAAATGCAAATGCAACGATTTAAATGCCAGGGCAGCAGTATGCAGTTTTTGGCCGAACACAAGTTCGACTTTAATAAGCTATTTCAATATGGTATATCGTATTGTGATCGTGTCGAAGCCGGCCCACTACGGAACACACTTAACGAAAAAATAAAGTGTTTATTGACGGGCTCCAAAGAGTGTTATGGTGACAATGCAATCGTTCCCGATGATCAAAAATCACTATTGGCGGACATAAGGTAACTAACATATATATGTGATCGAATGCGAAGTTTGTGATTTACAATTTATTTTATTTTTCTGTTCAATACAGAAAATTGGTTAAAGACTTTTTGGTGTCAAATGATAAGGAAGTTGAAATAGACAATTTCAATGGTTTTCAACGGAAACTGATCTATCAACTGTTGGAAAAGGAATTTTCTAAAAGCATTTCGGCAACGACACGAATTACAAAAAGTGGTCAAAAAGTACGGTGAACCTTGAACTTAGCAGTAACAATTGAAATGGCTGTTTATTTTTGTTGTTGTTGCTTGCAGGCAATTGTTGTTGAACGAAAAAAATCACAAGATGAAGAGCAAATCATTATCAATGCACTTATAGCGAAGGAGATACAGGACTTGAACGATGTCATTGGATTCAGTCGTTTTATTGATGTACTTTCGAAATCGGTACATGAACATAGATTTAAATTCAATATTTTGACGAAATACGATTTATTTGTTTTGTTTTGTTTTTTTTTCAGAAAAAAATTATCGTCGGACATAACATGCTTTTAGATATTATGTTCATAATGAGACAGTTTATTGAACCACTGCCAAATTTGCTGAACGAATTCAAAACAAAAACACATGAAATTTTTCCAAAGTAAATTTATACTTTTAAAATTTTAAGTAATATCTCGGTTATTAATCAAACACATTTGTTTACTTTCTAGTTTAATCGATACAAAGTATCTATGCACTATGGATGTGTTTAAGGAAAGAATACCGTCTTCTGTATTAAGTGATCTCTATGGTACTGTTAAAAAGGCTCCGTTCAACATGCCAATCGTTGGTAAGTTTTTGATTAATTGATTAGTTGCTGCATGACAGAACCCCAAGCTAGTAATTAAGGGTTCCATTTTGTTTCGTTATAAACGAATATTTTAAGTTAAGTGAACCGCCACCGTCTTTTTTCCTAGCAAAACCGTGAATCCAATTTTCTTTTCTATTCTAACAACACCAGACTGAGTTGGCTTTGTGTTTATAATTTCCGTTTAGAAGAGCTAGTTTTATATTCAGTACCATCGTAGACGTTTCGGGACAGAGCTGAATGGACTTATTTGCTGTCCGCCCACTTCTCAGGCAGACAGTGCTATATAACACGATAATTGATTTAAATTGTAATTTTTATTCTACTTTGTCTATGTTTGTTTGGCGACACAACCTGACGTTTTGCATCATTTCAAATTACTGCCATTATTATTTGCCGATATGAACTCATTTGAACCAATATTTTTGCTACTAATTGCATTTAACCGCTACCAATAGAATGGTGCTTAAAGGTACATAACACTTGGTACGTTTCTTAAAATAGCATCCGCGGCCTAGATTAGATACGTGACATGACGCCAGGACGGATTCCAGCCAGGACAAGTCCGAGCCAGTACCGAGACCAAAGCGGCCCATTGTACGTGCCCTTGCCTTATGCGTTAGAATCTGTTGGATTTCGTAATGAAATCGAATAATCTACGCATCGACAGTAACAGGCGAAGTGGGCGGCAGTCTTATCCTCCAAACCACAGGCAGGACAATTCGCACTGTCAGCTACACCTATCAAAGATAGATGTCTGTTTAGTCGACAGTGTGCAATTAAGATACTTATTGTGAGCCTAAGCTGATTTCTACCAAAGCCAAGCAGTTCACAGGTCGCTGTCTTATTAATTCCGCTTACAAACATTTTTGTCTGTCTGCATGCGTCAAATCCTTGCCATATTCTGAGATGCTCGTTCCTGAACATCGAGCGACTGCTAGGTGTAGATCGCATAGTGCCTGTTATAATTAGGCAGCTAAGCTTCTGCATATGTGACAACATATCTTGTGCATCACAATATCGCCCCATAGGTTATAGTACCGGCCTAACAATCATAGTGTAGAGCCAATATGTTGTCTTTGGCGTAAGACCCCACGTTTTCTTATGATTCTTATACTCAAGGAGAGTATACCTTAGGCTCTTTTGGTGGCATACTCATAAATGTGCCTTCCAACTGAGTTTTTTTTTTTGTCAAAAATAACTTCCCAAGTACTTGACACTAAGCCAATTGAATCGATTGTCCTTTCATGGTAATCGCGGACATATCGTATCAGCTACCGATTACTCTGAGCGCCCACTGTGTACTGACAAATACAATTGTAACAAATACAGCCTGGTTCTGTCTCGCCAGAAGACTGTTCACTTCAAGGAACCACAGCAAAGGTGAAAGTATCTCTGTCCTGCGGGCATCCCAATCCATATAGACTGTGTTTTTGCATTCACCTACTTTTGCAGCGATCTGTCGATTTCTTAACACTCCTCACAATCCAGTCTATAAAAATTGTATATATGCGGTGCTCAGCAGCGGCTTTATTGATCGCTTCAGTTGATGTATTATCGAAGACGCCCTCGATGTTAATGAACGTACCAATAGCCACCTCCTTGACATCGAGATCTCTTTTTAGCCTACATACCTACTAATTGGTTGAGTGCCGAATCATTTGATCTTCCGACTCTATATGCCTGTTGGTGCATGCTGAGATGCACGAATTTTCCCATTCTCATTCCATCACGGATAAAGCGGTCAATCAGTCCTTTCAGAGTTTCGAAAATCCCTGGCACTTAAATAACTTGATCGTCCCGGTTTCGAAATGAACACTATTTTAGTTTTGCGCCACGACTTAGGTATATAGTGCATAACAAGCAAGGCTTTAAAAGTCCTTTAAAGTGCACCTTCTTGTAATTGGGCAGGAAAATTTTCAACTAGACCTGCTGATTTATTTCTTTCAAAATAACGAATCGCCCATAGAAGTCTTTCTTTGTTGTATCCCGGCAGTTTTCTGAATTTGTTCTTTACCAAACAACTGTTCTCGAGCAACAGGAAATGTGACCGCAAGCGCTTGGACCGTTTGCTCCGCACTCTGAGTTAATACGCCGAGAGACTGATGCTTCCTTCTGCCGGACCCTTGCCCTTAGCTATGATTTTATGTAATCTCGAGACTTTCTAGCTGCCCTCGTCTTCCTTACAGAACATAAGGAATGTCTCGCACCGTCTCTTGCGAGCAACTCCCTTGGGCTGCTAGGTAAACGCTAAAATGATGTTTGTCATCATGCATCATAGCATGATTCCATTTTTATCTTCGGGCACTGTCTGTACAGACATGGTCTCTCATACGAATATAAGATCGCACTACTCAAGTCCTCAGCCAGACCGTCGACCTGATCTACAGTGACGAAATCAGTTGACAGTAGAGGCGAGATTCTGATAGAATATGTCTGTACATATTCTAATCTGTACGCCTTGGCGTAAAGCGATTTAAAAAAACTTCCGGCTGAGCTCAAGTCAAAATTGATATAGCAGTGATCAGACAGAGACTATCCGATAAATGCCAATTCTTAATCACACTCATCAACGAGTTTGATGCTAACGTAAGGGCAAACACTTATCTTTCTTGTTGCTGTCACATAAGTGGCTAGGCTGCCCTGATGTGCATTAGCTTCAGAGCCAATGATATATTTGGTTGTCTGCATTACAAATTTAATACGTCTCGTCTTAAATTTGTAGCTTGTAGTCCTTGATCATAGCCAGATATCGTCTCAATGGAAGTCTGATTTTTAAGTCTATACCTAATAATAAATTTGGAACCCTGAAATCGGACGACCACTTCACTTGGTAATACTCGTGAAATACGATTATGTCCACAAATTCACTGGAATTAGGTTTAAATCCTCGGTGGGTACTGCTCTAATAGCCTCCGTTATGCCAACTTGAACACTTGTTGTAATTGTATTTGTTGACCATTGTCTTCCAACAGACAGATGATCTATTGGTAAATACGCAGACGCACATACCACTATTCTTGGCTCTATCCCCATGTCTTATCGAACATTCATCAGAGTGGTCTTAAAACGGCCTGTTGTCTTCGCTGAGCACGTTTCCCATAACAAGTTGTGAAATTCTGGCCTGTCGACAATGCCGGATACCTTAAGTTGTTCACGGACCACTTCACTCATCGAACGCTTTGTTTGTGTAGGAAGATTATCTGTCGTCGCTTCGTAGCTCTCTTGCTGGTTTTTTGAGTATCAGGATGCTGACTGGACGAATCAGCCTGTAATCTACCGCGTTTAACGACTTGTGTAGGATGATTATCTTAGTCATCTTGTGATCTATGATCTATCACATTTAACTGTTTCACTGAATGGTACTTTTTTTGTTTGCCACCTCGCTTTCGACTATCTAACCATCCGTCTCATTCTGCTGTTGTCTGTGTTGTGGTTGTGGGTGTATCAGTACTGTGTCGGATATGTGCGGCATACTTAGCTGTCTCCTGACGGAGGGCCAGCAGCTACCTATCGTCCAAGGTGGAATGATAAATGTGATCGGCATGCTTTAGTGTGTCATTTCGTTGTTTAGCATTCAAGAAACGCTCCATCCTGACAGAGTCGGCTTAACGGCGTAAGGCAATCGGCCTAACACGAATATACAGCCGACTTTGTCTGCGCATAGGACCCATACAAACAACTTAGTTTATTCCATTTCGTCAGCTCTGCTCATTGTAAAATTTGTTATCTATCTCTGTATTTATTTAAGCTTAAGAGAGTGTTGGATCCTCTCCGTCAAGTAATCTGTCGTATTATTACTTGCGAACCTGAGCGACCATAATAGCACAACTGACATCCTTTTCGTCGGCCGATTTAATGCGTTCCATGCAATCGCTGACAATTCCAGAAGTTACCGAGCAAAACTCAAGAGGTCAAAGTGCTGCCTGACTATACGACCAGATGTACATGCACTGCTGTGTCCTTCACTGGTCTCTACAATATCACATCATGATCTCCGCTTGGAAAACAGTGAATGTTTACTCCCGATAGGCTATTTTACAGCCATCCGTGTAGCACACTTAACTGTTTGCGGGCTTGAAATAATGTGTCCGAATCAAGCTTCAAGCCCATGCCTTCTTCACCGACACTAGATTGCAGAAGTAATCTCCGACTGATGGTCTGCGGTAACAGTGTCGCTCTTTAGTCATAATCCTCTTCTTCATACCATCGCCTAGTGCCAAAAAGACATATTTATCATATGTTTTTAGAATGCTCACTGCCTATTTTCCGCGAATAAGCTAGTACGAAATACATGTTTGTAGACAGTGTTGCAGCTATTTTGATAGAAAGTCCGACGCGACGTTTTAGTCGACACGGCAGCTGTGACCCTGACTAGACCAGAGTATCTGTTATTTCATTTCCAGTCAGGCCAGAGTTACCCTTAACTCTGTGCAGTTGATAATGGTTTTCTTACAACCAGCCTACAAAATGATAATATCAAGCTTGAATCAAAGACATGACCAGCGCCACCAGGGCTGATTGACTATCACAGAAAATTCGAGTAGTACGATCTGTCACTCCATAGTTAATCAGTAAGCTAATTGCATACCTCTTCGGCGATATACACCGTGGCTTATGTATCCATTGCTAATTCCAGGCTGAAATCAAAATCTCTAGAGACAACACCAGCACAACTAGAGAAACTATTTAGCTACCTTCTCTATGTGTAAATCAAGAGAAGATAAACCTGATTTGACCTCAAGTGCTGTAGTTATATGCCACAAGCTACTGGCAACATACGTCAGCATTAGCCGAATAACCGAGTAGATCTAACGCATTATTTTTGGCGATACCTCTGAACTATGGTAATGAAAACTAACTGAGAGATCGTTTGCACTATCATTAGGAAGACCATTGCTTTCTTAGTTTTCTCTTTAATATGCTTCGTCCAAGTAAGTTTGCTAACAAGATGAACTCCTAGATATTTGAGTTTATTGGTGCGTCCACTGTCCTGACACCGGTTTCAATTAGCTTGAGTGTTCATCAGTTCACGCAACGTGTTTACACTAGAACTGGTATATCTGAACTTTGAACGGGCTGATTGTTAGTTATTACAATACAATGCGTATTTAACCTTATTACAGGCTTTAGCTAGAACTGCGATATCTCAGTTAGTTTTCATTGAACTTTTAAAATAAAATAGTTCTTGAAAAGCCAAAGCATTGTAGTTTTTTACAAAACTATAAAAGCTACTAGTCACATGGAAAATGTTCGATCTCTCTGAACTTTGAACGGGCCGAACATTGATTATTTCAATACAAGGCGCATTTTACCTTATTACAGGCTTTAGCTAGAATTACGATATGTCAGTTAGTTTTCATTGAATTTTTATAAAATACTAGCCCTTGAAAAGCCAAAGCATTGTAGTTTTTACAAAAATATAAAAGCTGCCAGTCACATGGAAAATGTTC
>JANTEX010017782.1:0-10721 GCA_024741295.1 Macrocera vittata
TGTAGAGGGGCCTATTTTAGGAGGATTTGTGTTTTTTGATTTATTTTTTACTTCAAATCCTTCTGGCGCAAACCCATATACCGATTCGTTGCATTTTTTGTGCAGTCATATTTTAAATCGGTTACTTTTATGCTTTCCGAATTCGTAAAAATTAAAGAAATACTGATTTGGAAAGGTAAAATGCAATACTTTAAAACTGCATAAAAGATAAAATAAAACAAAAAGTTTTCGTACAAGTTTTATACCAAACTGTCGAAAAAAAAAAGTATAATTAAAAACAAATTTCAATATATTTTCTAAATTAAATTAATTAAAGCCAAATTTTATCCAAATTTTTTCACCTTAAATTTATAGAAAGGAGGATTTGAAGAAAAAAATAAATCTAAAAACACAAATCCTCTTAAAATAAGCCCCTCAACAATTTTCGTACGGAAGCCAATCCATATTTTTTTCGATACAGCCTAATGTATATATCTTGTTTTTTGTACTCAGGCAGTGTTTAAAATTTTGAGTTTTCTTGTTTTATTTGAAAATATTTAATGACAGTATCGTAAAATATTTTTTTGGTATTTTTTAGACTAAACTAAAAAAAAAGTAAAAAATTGCCAAAGTTTAGTTTACCAACTTTTGGACTTCCTATAATTTTATATTTTATTGTTAGTCCAACGAATTATTTTATTGTTAGTCCAACGAACCTTGAAAATGTCGCTAAACGTATCGACGAAGGCTTGGTAATATAAATAAGATGATCTTCTTTTTAAAATTGCTGAAGTGTTTTTTATATTTTTAAACACAATAAAATATTTAGAAAATATAAAAAATAATTGTGATCGTAGTTTTTAACCGATTTAAATGATAGAACGGGCTGAATTTTCTAAGATGACGTCAATATTTAACGGCTGAAATTTAGAAACAATTTGGATTTATTACACTGTGCTACGATTTTATAAATTGTTAGTTATCCTTGACAAATGACTTGGTGCAGGAGATCTAGTTGATCACTAAAATTTGGCAAACTCAGATTTTGTAATGCACTTCAAAATCTTAATTTAGAGGCCAAAAACCGTTCTGGGCTCATCAAGTCAAAAAATAGCTTCGTAATATTTTATTTGTTTTTTAATATGAATACACCGTTGGAAATGGAAAGAACTGTCCTTTCGAACAATATTGATTGATTGATAACAGTTTGATTTTAATCACAAAATTGATTCATCAATTGTTTACTATCAATATAATAAATGCGTGTTTTATGCCGCGTCCAACGCATTTCTACTTCTACTAAAGTCCACTTTAATTTTTATTGAAATTTTGAGTTTAACATGTTTTCGAATTTATTAGCGTTAATACAATTTTACTAAAGAAGAAAAAACAAAATGCTATTAACTTTCGAAAATTGAGCTGGATAAAAATCGTCAAAAAAATCCTGGTGAAATATTCTCTATAGATACTGTTGCATAGGTCGATAAGGTGTCCATGTTGTCCAAAATGAATTTTGTGTGGAAGGTACTATATTAGTTGAAGAGAGATACTTAATGTCATTTAAAAAACAAGTAGCTTATATCAATATGTGTGAACGTATATTTTTGATTCTATATTCTACTTTTAGAACAAAAATCTCTGTCACAATATTTTACAGAAAAATCAAACTTCTTTAATTCAAAAGGAAGTTAAAGCGATTGTGAATGTAAATTAAGTATATCCTTGAAATTTTGAAATATCGTTTCTCGCGATATCGATAACTTAATAAAATGTAATTTATGGAACACTTCGTTAGTAAAATCAACGGAGTTTTATTAATATTACGTTAATATTAGACTTTTCGGGAAGCTTATTAGTTTTCTATAACTGTTTTATACAGTATACACAGTTTGGTTTTAAATTTGTCAAATTTGCCACATTTAATAAAAATTGACGATATAAAAACCAAAATGCATTAATATTTGCGTTATTTGGTATCTGAGTCCTCAAAAGAGACTCATGATGCAAAAACAAGAAGGCTGCCTATTGGATGGTGCTTCCATAATAATAGAGCCCACTTGTTATCACTCAAACGTATTTTTTTTAATCGAATCGGGATATTTGAATTATTTAAGCGTTTTTCTTCAGTTAAAATATTTGCCAAAACCATACTTTGGCGTTGGATCTTCTAGAAATATTAGGTTTACAGGGTTGGTGTGTATGTAGCAAATGTGAATTTTCTAAATACGTTGTGATTAATCGAAAGATTTTATATTCAAAAAGTCATTTCATATCCAAAAGGCTTTTATCGATAATTCGAAAAACTGTTTTTTTTTGGCAAATTTTGATAATATCTTATCGGTGTAATGGAGCCTACCTCTGTTTTTATCCGATCCTGCTGAAATTTTGTGGCGCGGAATTTTTTATGTCAGCACAACTTCTGTGAAAACTAGAATTGATTCCAATGATTAGGAAGAAAACCGTAGAACAAAACTCGTTTAATTTTTCTTTAATTTTTTATTCTTCTTTCGTAGCGCTTACACCCACTGATTCATTTTATGGTTACTTGCTCATGTTAACTAAACTAGCGTTTTTCCAAATTTTCTTTTATAATTTTGTTTTATTTTTGTTATATTGAAATACGTTAAGTGTATACATTTAAAAAATTGTATTTTAGTAATCTTTTCTTCATTTTGTAAAATTTCTTTTAAGATTTTAAATCTGATCCTGGCGACATATGAAGTTGACAACATATTATTTTCCATATCCCTCAGAAATGGGCTAACTAGATTTTATTTAAATTAATTACACTGAATTTTACCGATAACAATTAAATATACTGTGTCGTCTGGCATTAATAAAAAAATATTTGAAAAAATTGACCAATTTAAAACTACCTTTAAACCAAATTTTGTTAATTGTTAAAAAAAAAACATAAATACTGTATACAAAGAAAGACCATTCATTGATTGAAAAACAAAATGTGTAGTGCATCATGCAACAATAACAATTATTTAAAAATCTATTTGGAAATATTTTCCTATGTTAATATAACACATAAATCATATACATACAATCCTCTGTCCATATTCTGTGTGATCAATTTAACTCTCATATCTCTCTACCTATATCTTAACCAACCTATAGTTTACCATAATTATTACCAAATATCTAAATTATACCGCAGACCAGTTTCTTATTATTAATATTTGTTTTGAGATTATATTATTTCTAATGTGCTGACCAATATCTTAATCACGCTCTTAAAAGTAAAAAACAAAATGTTCTTTGTTTATAACAATTCAAGTACCATTTTAAAGTTTGTAACGCAACCATTTGAGATATTTACAATAAGACAGATCGATATACTAGAGCTTTATTTTTTGTAAATGGTAAAATTATTTCGAAAAAAAAACATTAGGCATAATAAAAACCATTCTTTAAAGAGTATTATAAATGTTCAATACAAAACTAGTAGTTTTCTGTTATCCACCCTAATCTGTTTTACGGTTGTCTATTATACGTACAGTACAACCAAACAATAATGCTGTGAACTTAAGCGACTGGTCTGTAAGCCTGTATGGTAATTGGTAGTTTACCTATTAATTATTGCATAACATTTTATATGAGAAAAATAACATTATAATTGATTTGTGATTGAGAGAATTTTATCTAAAGTCGTCTTTTCGTTTATATATGTATATATAAATACAAGTAACATTAATGTTTTGCAACAATGTTGCATATATACATTAATTATGTCACTGTGTATACAGTTTTGAATTGCCAGTGAATATCTTAAAACACACACTTTAAGCTATTTGTGTGATGATGGTATACAAGTATAGACGAATTCCATTAAGATTAAAGAAAATGTTGTGACAATTAGAAACTGATATTAATTTTGGACATATATATTTTTTTTAAATTACTTTCGCAGTAAATGATTTTTTTTTTGTTCACAACATTATTTTTGAATTAATTCAATTATGTAACGACAAACTTCAATTCCATGTGTTGTTTATTTATCCTAGACACCAATTTAAACCAGGTCGTCAAACTGCGATAGCTTTTGAATTTAGTAATTCTTGCATTAATATATATTTTCATTACTTTCAAAATTTCGCAGTACACCAAAGTGCATATAATAAAAATGATCTACAAACGATTAGATCCAAATTTATTTATCCTTCAGGGGAAATGGTAAAAAAAACATGTTTTCTAAATAGTTTGTATGCATATTATTATTCTTTCACAAACCGACAAATATAACACACGATGACAAATAATATAGTTTATTTTGTCATATAATTACCATATCATAATAGGTTTGGCTCTTTTGACTTTTGTTGCCCATATATATACATAAAAACTAAACTAAATAATCTTTAAATATAATATTACACTTATTTCAGAGTAGACTTTTTTTTGTAGCTTAAAGCCACAGGAAGGAAAAGTAAATCACCTGGTGTTGTATACGCAGGCGGTACATAGAGATTGAAAACCAAAAAAAAATCGCACTCTAAACGGTTGTACACGTAAACGAAATGTGTAAAGGCGGATCATACCTTGTCAATTTATTGTATTCTGAATATATATGGATATGTGCATATAATATACGTTTATAATGATGAATAAATGAATATAACACACAATTACACAGACTAAGATTGAAATCATATCAATAGATCAGTCATTATAAATTTCTATTTAATTATATCGCTTATGAATTGAATTTTCATATTTAATAAAATGTAATGTTGTTATTTCTGATATACATAGACAGATAAAATTTTATGGGCTATTATTTGCCATCAATAAATGTAAATTTTATATTTTCACTATTTTATATGAGCAAGATATTGATCAAAATAATTTTCATAAATCTAATTGACCTTAAAATATTCATTTACAAGTTGTAATTATTCGATTTGATGATGCGAACTAATATCATTATGTATATTAGATAAAATGTATATCGCACATTTATTAGCATGTAGTTTGTATTGCGAACATTTTAATGGGAATAATTCGCATTCGCTCAGAATATTTGAGTTCGTCGCTTAAAATGTGGTCTTTTGTTTAATATGGGATTTAGTGTACATATACAGTAGAGTGTTGTGTGGAAGTTTTACAAGTCAACTTTTTTTATGGTGTTCAAGTTTCACTATGTAAAATAGCCCTGAAAAGAAGCCCAATTTTATTTTCACGATATTGTAAATTTGGAACAGCGTTAGCTCGTTTTTGTACCGAAAGGACCATATGCAGTTTTCATGAATAAATGTAGCCCAATATAGAACTGTCATTATATGAAATAGTTGTGGCTAAAACGTAAGTAGAGAAAAATTGATTTTTATTAGTAATAAAACATTTGTTCTACCTAAACTAAGGTCGCTGGTTTCAAAAATTGTCCCAATTTTGTTGTGGTTACATTGCTTCCGTAAAACTTTATATGCGTCGGAACAGAATTTTAGAATTCAGTAACATCTAACTAGGGTTTTCAAATATTTTTTGAAAAATCATTAGAAAGAATGTGTATATGCTTCTAAAATCAGATTTACTAAAAATGGTTACACTGCTTCCACGAATTACAAAATAAAAGTATATGAGTAGTTGTAATTTACAGAATCAGCATCCTGATATTTAATTGTTTTCTTTGCAATACTTTGAGAAATCATGGAGTAACGAACATTGGTCACATGAACTTTAAGTGGTTACGTTACTTCCACTTCTGGTTCATATAAGATCTATAAAGAATCACATCTTCATCGTTAACAATAACATTTTTGGGTTCTGGACTCTTCCTACAATACAATTTTTTATGTAATTAATGTATAGGAGATAGAATACAGTTCCCAAATTGTTTTTCAGATATTTCGGTCCTCGAATGTTTTCTGGGCATTACGAATTTTGCTTAGAATCTCGGAAATTCCTTATCGACGGCATAACAAATTGGCTTAAAAATAATGTGTATGACAAAGAATATTGTTTCCAAATTGGTTTTCAGCTACAATATGTTGAGAAAAATTTGTATTAACCGTTGTAAACATTGTATAAAGCATTTGCAACAACGAAAAATTGAAATCAGATGACCGGTAATCAAAAAACCCTTTTAATGGCTTCGTCGGACTATTACACTAGTTTTCGCAAAAGAAATAAGAAAATGATATATTAAGACTTAACAAAAGACTGACATATAATTTGTATGTCTCGTGGTTGGCTAAACCACAACAAGAATATTTTGGTAGATAAAAGCAAACATTTTATATATTTTCCAAAATAAATCTTACTTTTCCTGTAAAAATGTTTTTAAATATTTAAAAACGTATTTTAAAAAAAAATTGTGCATTGTTGTTGTTTAAGCGTATTGTTCATTATTCTAGAATTTTTTATGTTAAATACTGTACAAAAAGGTATACTTTTTTTGGTTTCCGATGGACGCTAACAAAAAATTTTTTTTTAATTTTTCTTCAGAAAAATCTAAAACACACTTATACACAACTTGAACAACGTTAGCTATTTAATTAAATCGGAATGCTTGTTTCGGCCTCATCGGAAGTACTTGACGTTGTTCAAGCTGATTTAATAAAATGTGCCCACATAAATAGAATCAAACAAATTCTTAAGTGGAAAATGTCTTTACGACATGTTGGCAGAAATTCTTTAGTTAATTGTTAGATGGCTCACTTGTTAAGACACCACGTCCAAAAATGAGATGAAAAGTCTTGCAATGCTGTTGTAAGCACTTTAGGTTTAAAATTTGGCGAGGCACGTTTTTGTTGCTTTTTATCGGCCATATTTCTTACTTCCATTTGGTAGTAATTTTTAGGCAGTTTTGGAAGTTTTTAAAAGTGGACGTTTGTGAAGATACAAACATACATTTTGAAGATTGTAAGGCGTTGTTCTACAAAGGCCTTTAATGTTAAACACGGTTTCTAGTATACTCATTTCGCGAAATGTTTAATATTAAAATTCAATTCTTATTATTTATAAAAATTGTTTCTCAACTGTTTTTGTGCGCTTTTTTGACCGTTTTTATTTTGTATTGCCTTCACTAAATATGATATATCTACTAAATTAGTTATTGTAGAAAAAAAATACATATTTAATTTACAGTTAAATTTATAGTTTTTTAATTTTTGGTTAAAAATTGAAGTTAATTGCTCTTTAAAAATACATCTAGTATTCCACATTTTTAATGCTTATTGTATACGGCCTAATATTATTTTTGTCTAACTATTTTAAAGTTTTGGTCAGCTATAACCAAAAATATGAAATGTCGGCAGAAAACGAGCTACTGCTATTCCAAATTTGCATCATGGTCGTTTTAGGGCCCCTTTACAAAATATCATCACCAGTAGACTTTTGCAAATTAGTGACCAACCTAGTATACAGGTTTTCATTTTATAGATTAGATGTTGCAAAGCCTATCCTATAGATTTTAATTGGTTTTGAACTACTGAACGCTATCTGTGCTGCAATGTTGCTATACATATAACAATCATCTCATTTATTTTAACCATTATGATATATGATTTTGCTAAATTTTTTAATTGTTCCATATTAAGAAAAAAAAAATTTAAACATTACATAGTACACTCGAATGTATCGTTTTCACTTTCGATCATACAATGAAATAATTTTAATATTTTATTGTAATATCATTCATATTAATTATTTAATCGCACCTATGTATCAAGAACAACCATACAAGTTACATATTATATGCCACATATAATATGGAATATATAACTCCACTATACTGCGTGCAATGAATACATTAATTAAAATATTAAAACAATGATATATTTAAATCAGTATAATAAAAATATACACACAACTTGTCCCGGCCAATATAAAATAGCATAAAACATTGTTTTACATATTTATATTGTAATGTACCCGTGTTTATATATGTAGGCAATCATCATAGGGTAATTATGCAACGCATTTTCAGCATAAACGCGCGCGCATGGGAGAACTTTCGGACAATAAAAGAAATCATTTCTTGTATATTATTAATAATTTGAATTATATTAATGTGTATACTATAGTATGTTGCCTAATGACATGAATATTCATATATGAATTATCTACTAAAAAAAGTGTAGTTTCTATTCTTTCATTTAATATTTGCAATATAAGCTTAACTGTTATACATATGTTCAAACAAGTGTTTCTCTATAAAGGTATAGTTATGTACATAAAACGATGATTTATGACATGCATCTATAATTAATAGTTAGTTAACCATTACGTTTTTATATTGCATATACATATACGTAATGGAAATGATATACTTTGTCACTTATAATGACATTATTCATTTTTTTTTACAATGTTGTTTAACTGAGATGTAGTAAGTTGCATTGTAAAGCGGGGCTCGTATAACATATTACTTCTTATAAGCTTAGTTTTCATTATACATTTTCTGAACTGATAATTTACAGAGTCCGCCCATTAATAAATTAAATAGGCTGTGAAATTTAGTCGCATTAAAATGTATTTTATATATAATGAATACGCTTACGTTTTAACTATGAGAGTCAACAACAACAAAAAAATGTTAAACATAATTTAATTGCTCAAAAAACTGAATAAATTCTATAAGGAAATAAGGTACACAAATAGTGTAATTCAAAAATCAGTTACTATGTATATAAAATCAACACATATGAACAATCAAACAAATCACCAAACAACAAGCACTCATCTTAAATCGTTTATTAAAAACACATTCCTATTTATAGTTTCGTGTAAAATGTAAATTATATATGTTGACATTGACTATGAATCTTCTTGTCTCATCTGCACGAAAAGTCGATGAAAACCTATGCGCTTGCTCATAATTATTACATTAAAAATAAAATGTGTTAACATTTTTCAAAAAAAAAAATGTTTTAACCAATTCGGGTAAATATTTTGTAATTCTTGTCAATGCATATTTTAACGTTTTATAAAGTTGCAGCAATCAGCATAAATATACATGAGCATATATCCATGCTTTGTGTGCTTATTGGAAACCAATTAACCATTTGATTCAAATCTTAATCTTAAAACATTTTATATACATTTGAAACATTGGGCGACAAATTGCATCAAAATAAAAGAAATATATTTATTATATTTATATATTATTGCATATGATTTCATGACTGACATAGACGATTGTCATTTTGGATAACATTATATGCGGTTAAACATGAAAATGTCAAGAATGTATTAATTAATCAATAAAATTGATAATATTTTCATTATACTATTTTTAATTCATTATATATATGCTTGATGTGTTGAAATTTTTTTACTGTTTCGCATTACTAATGTGACATTATAATGAGTTTATGGTATAAGTTTTAATGTCGATATATATCATTTTAAAATTCATAATTTTTTGATACATGTTTTTTTTTCGTAAATGGTTTTAAAACAAAAGTCAGATCAGATCCAATCGAAAAACTTATCTATAGGCTTTTGAATATCTTATAACGAAGTAGGTAGGCACTTGACATTTTACTTACATACTTAAACAAGTGGTAGTATTGGTTTTGTTCAAAAATTTCGAAACTTTAAGATGGATCCAAAATGTGTCAAAATACGTTTTCGAAAAATTTTAAGATGATTCGCGATGGCTCGCTCTTCAGATTGTTTTATGTCCACGATACAGGCCAACTTTTAAATATATTTTCACGAAATGTTTACAGAAAGATCATCACTAATCAATGTAAAAAATAAGTATATATACGTAAGAAAATTTCAACTTCGATTTAAATTTACTATTTTCAAATTGTTTGGGAAGTTTCTTTAAAAATTTCAAATTGCCCAAGTTATGCGTAGAACTTCCAATTAAAAAAAATATTTTTTAGATTCACAGCTGTTTCACCTTTATTTATTATCACCTAAAATTCAAAATCGAGATGAAGTGCATATAAAATGAATTTCGTCAGTATGACATATATTCAGTTATATTTTTAAGACAATTTCATTATTTTGAGTCAGTTTGTTTTTTAGTTACATATTTGAATTGTAAATACTTTTTGTTTGTTTTGGATTTTTGGCCATAACTTTCGGGTTGAATAACATTTATTATTTCTGCCAAAGTAAAAATGTTCAAACAGACCATTTGCTTTTTGAATTTCCTTGAAAATCCTTAAGATTTTGATAGAATTTTATAAAATAATGTTATCGTTTTCTTTTGACGGAATTTTTGGAAGTCAATTGAAAAATTATGGAATAGAACAAAGTACTGAAATTCCTTCCTAAAATTATTTTATTGGGGTGTTCGGAATGAAATTTTGTATTCTCCTGTCCTGACAAATATTTGTGGATTTTCTTAAAATAATATTGTTTATTTTTTCTCGGAGTAAATAATTGTATATACAAATTTTCTTGGATTAGACCTAGAAATGCAAAACTATGGATCATTTCTAAATAGTTTAGAAATACAGTGATAAGGATTGATTCCAATTCAGATTAATTCTTAAACATTATTTAAAGAAATAATTTTCTAAATGATAAGTATTATAAATTATGTTCTTCTAGTTTTGGAGAAATAGATTGAATAGCTATGGCACAAATGTATTTTAAAAAACCACAAAAATATAGTTTAGAAAATTACACTGTTACTAGCAGGGCAGAGTGCTACAATCGGGATGAATCTTTTTTATAATGCTGTACTCATCTGGTACTCTACCATCTCATCTAGTACTACCATTGAGTAATCATAGTTTGCAACATTTGAATTTCGTTCAGCCGTGCAAAAT
>JANTEX010017893.1:0-10718 GCA_024741295.1 Macrocera vittata
TCGTTACTGTTAGCGGGCCAAAATAGTCCATACCAGTGAATTGAAATGATTGAACTTTTGAAATTTGATTCAGGCAATTTTAAAAATTCCGGCCTATTATCATCGATTAGTTGCAGACGTATCGAAAATATCTTCGAACTTAGTGGCGTCATCAGCAACATTCAATTTTGACGCTACCCAGCGCCAAGCGTATACGTAAGTTCAATCGCTTCTACCAAAGCTTTATTTTGATTGTAGCATCGGAAATTCTTATCATCGGAATACACTGGAGATTGTCCAGCCACTTTAACCATTTTACGTTAATACTAGTTGGAATTTCCGATGTTACTGCGCCATATATTCTGAATAAATTGACTACAACCCCAAGTTGGTCCAACACCGACATAACTGTACTAAGCACCTCGCATTTGGTTGCAAATTTTCTCGTAGTACGAATATTCCGTGATTTGTACTTTAGTACTTAATTTAAAATTAAATTCGTCACTTTTGGCATTGTATCACATACCCAAAATTCGATCCGTAACGGTTTCAGGTGCAATGCTCATGTATTTTATAGCATCATTTTTATTGGGCAATAACGATAACACTTTATTTGAAATTGAAATCCAGTTAGTAAGGATAAAAACCGTTTTTTTTTTGTGCAATTCGATCATTCTACACACTTGTTGTTTACAGCTTCATCTTTGTTATTGCAGCATTAAATCAGCAAACTACGTGTTATCGTTGGAATTTCGTTTTTTTTTTGTGAATTGGGCAGATGATGAGGAGCAAGTTGCACCAAATATCATTACCAAGGTTTCATAGGCTTTGATTTTGCCATTGGTTTGGTTTTCCACAAAATTCTCTGAGCACTATTCGTATTTTTACCTGATGAAACATCTCTGCGATATCACCACGGAAGCCATGTTTTCCTTTACGAAATCGCATTAATACGTCAGACAGTAAATTGAGAAAATCCGGGCCTTGTGATATTTAAACTAAACCGTTGGATTTTGCCGCAGCCTCAAAAACCATTTAGAATTTATTTGGTTTTTTCGAATTAGTTACACTAAAATGTGACAAATACCATGTGCATGGTCCACACTCGTCGGCTTCAGTTGGTGACCATTTTCGAATATAACCTTTTGTGATGTAACTTTACGTTATTGTTTGATTCGTTTATTTCAACGCATTCATCGAAATTGTCCTCAGATTTTATTTGATTCGTAACATTTGGATTGTGATGCACGTGTCTTGCATTTTAAACTACAGCAAATCATTTTTATTTTATTTTGATCACTTTGTGCCAAAACCCGTTCCTTTTGACGTAATTTGTTCTTTCAATCGCAACGCCAGCCTTAGGACTACTGACGTAACAAGCGGCTTCGGCAAGTTCATACATCCATACTGCCAAATCAGTCAAATTGAAAACGTTTTTTTGTCGCGTTACAATTTGACCCCATTGAATTTTGAGCTCGTCCGGAACTATAGAAACCAGAGGGTCTAATCTGCAATGCGATCCGCCGCGAATTATACGCCTTTATCGCAAAACGCTAATCTGCAATGCGACCGTGGGCGAATTTTGCCCTAATATGCAATCCGCTCAGAGCGGATTCGCCGACAATTTTGTGGGCGAATTCATATTTTGTAATTTTTTTTTTCTTTTATTTTCGTTTATCGTTGTGCTGTGTGCGTTGGTGTATATATATATTTATTCATTAATACTCAAAGATAAAAATTCAAATACAAAATGTAAGTATTATAGAAGATTTTATTAATTTATTTGTTTTAATCATCTAAATTGTCAGCTCCATTGTTTGTTATATGTTACACATAACCCAAAATTTTCAAAATTTTACATGTTTCCTTATTTAAGGACCACAAACTCAAAACAGTTCGACTTGTTAGTGACATTTATGGAAAAACACTCAAGTTTTGCGAAAGGATTATTAAATGGAACACAATATAAAGCAACGGCTGCCAAATTGTGGCTTAAATTGACACAACAGTTGAATGCTGAAGGACCGCCAATAAAAGATACAGCACAGTGGAAAAAGGCAAAGAAACTTAATTGGACACAGGTTATTTAGTTTCAACTTTTGCTTACACATATACTTTATTCTTCTTTTTAGGTATGGAAAGATTATAAGTACTACACAAAAAACATAATTCGTGGCAATAAAACAAGTCGAGCACGTACTGGGGGTGGTAAAAATGACGAAAAAAAGTTAACCATTCTTCAGGATAAGGTGTCGCAAATTTTAGACTTTGACAGTCAAATTGGTGGTTTAGAAGGAATGGATTTCGGATGTGAAGAACCCGAAAAAGAAAATGCTAATCATTCCAAACGTAAAAAAGTACCATCAAAAGCCAAAACTGTTGTGGATGACATAGTTAGCAGCGACGAGTTATTTAATGATCCCGAAGAAAACTATGAATTATCAACCAATTCACAAAAAATAGTTTCGGTTGGTCGACAACATCGTATTGTATTCTCTAGTTCAGAAGATTCGGATGAAAACCATGCTGAAACATCGTTGAATCGTCCACAGCCTTCAAAAGCATCGGTTTCAGCAACAATTATCTCTGAATCCGACGATGCAGATGAAGATCCAATAAATGCACCAACAGCCATAGAAAGTGGTGCAAGTGTAAGAACAGCATGCAAGACAACCCCGATCACTAGAAAATCACAAAAACAACTTTTGGAACAACAGGTAGAATCCCAGAAAAGATACCAAAAATTTACGAATGATTACCAACAATCAATGCAAGAAATCCAACAGAAAAAATTGGAGGAATTAATGAAAATTCGTCGCTCTTGCCAACAACAAGAAAATGAATTAAAGAAACATCGCCACCTAAAAGAAAAACAAATAAAAATATTAGAAGAAGATTTAACAGATAAAAAGAAATTCCGATTAGAATTTCTAAAACAAACGGTGGCAAAAATAGAAATAAAACAAAAAATTTTGGATTTGCAAATGGTAACATTATCAAGTTAATTCACGTTAAAGATTTTTGATTTTGTTGAATTTAATTTTAAAATAACGTTTTCTTTTTACTGATTAATTTTTAAATGTTATTCTTGAAGTGGCTCGTGATAAAAAAGGTAATAGTTTACCTCTTGTACTTTGTTCTAAAGTACTGACATGAATACAGTGATATTTTTTGTGTTATAGTTTTATATATTTATCTAACAATGTTAAGCACTGACTGAATTCTATGTATAGTTATTATGAACATGTTGATGCTAATGCATTTTTGAAAAAATTTATAATTTCATTGGACTAACAAATTTAATAATATCTAAATAAATATGATATATTAATAATAAATAAAAATTTTGTAAACATAAATTTATATTGTTTCTTTAATTATTTCCGCCGTTTTGAATAATCTTACAAATAAATGGTTTTATTTACAATGCATTCTTAATGTTATCTCGGATTCTTTGCCCTGCTGTTAGAAGATTATTGTTGGAATATGAGATTTCATCATGCTGTGTATCATCACCATCTTCTTGATAAAAAAGCTCTTCTTCTAATGCAATATTATATTTGATACACCAATTATGAAGCATGCAGCAAACATTTACTATTTGCATAGCTTTTTGCGGTGTATAATTTAATTCACGCGCTTTCAGCAGGCATCTCCACCTTCCTTTTAAAACTCCATAGCATCTTTCAATTGAACATCGACATTTTGCATGGATGGTGTTGAAATGTTCATTTCTAGATCCTAATGGTGCATCACGATATGGTGTAATGATAAAGGGTTGCAACGGATACGCGGAATCGCCTAAATAAATTGAAAGAAATAAAAAAACGAAATTGTAATAAATAAAATTTGATTATATTTTTACCTAACAACCAAGATGTTTGATCACCGTTGATCCAGTTGTTTTCTAATACGTTTTTCTCTTTACTGAGTGACCACACAAAACTATCATGCGATGCACCCCCAAAACGAGCATTAACTGACCTAATTTTAAGATTGTGATCGCATGACTGAAATGTAAGATGTTTTAAAAACGGTATTAATATTAAATAATCAAATTTCTTACGATCATCGCATTAATGCTATGAAAACCCTTTCGGTTGTAAAAATGTTGCTCGTTCACTGATGGTCGAATTATTGCAATAAACGTGCCGTCAATACTTCCAATTATACCCGGAAATCCATATTTTTTAAAAAAATGTTGTTTGCATTGTTGTTTTTCATCCTCACTCATTTTGAAGTTGATTTCTTCCGCACATTTCTTTTGCTCTAATACCAATAAAATTTCTGCAATACATTTCGATACCGTTGGTTGAGCCATTGCTGTTAAATAGTCTTGTCCGACTCCTCTTTGATACGTACCTTCAGCAAGAAATCTTAAAGTAGTGGCTAACTTTATAATCGGGGGAATTGCACCAGTGCGTCGTTTTTTTAAATGAGGAATTATATCGTCTAACAAATCCTGAAACGCCAATTTAGTGAGGCGATACAATTGCTTAAATCTAGAATTAAAAACTATATAAAAACTGATTTTTACACATAATTCTAAAAAATTACGTTTTATTTGGTATTTCCAATGGATTTGATTCATCTCTCAGGCACTTTCTTTTTATTCTTAAGTTTTTGTACGCCAGACCCTCTTCTTCCTCAGACTCACTATCACGAACGTTAAAATATACTGCCACGCAATCCATTTTTCTTCTCATGGAAACAAATTGATTTTGCACTTGATATTTAATAAGTATTCACAACTATTCAAACTTTATATTATTTTCTTTTATATTTTAAATTGACAATGTGACAATAGAAATACGCGCTTGTTTATTATTTATTGCTGTTTTGAAGTAAAAAACCAGAAATCTGTGCTATCATAACCAAAGTTTCAATACAACTAATGCAGGTGGTAGTACTATCGACTTCTGTAAAACCATTGTTCTGCATTATCATAGGAAAAATTTTAATACTTGGCAGCACCTTTGTTTGGTATTTCAATTACGATAAAAGCGCATTGCATATTAGGACAAATATGGGCGAGGCGAATCGACTGAAGCGCATCCGCCTAGGGCGGATATCGCATTCCAGATTAGACCCTCAGAGTGTGGTAATCCGCCAAGTAAAATATACACAGAGGTGCTAATTTTCAATCCGCTTTTAGCGAGGCGAGCTCTCGCTTTTATCGAATCGCCTCGCCGCGAATTTACCTAATTTACAATCCGCTTTTTTCGAAATTAAAATGGCCGACATTTGACATTTGATGCAACGCCACCTTCATTAAATTTGTTCCAATATTTAGTTGAGATTTCGCTGTTATAGTTTGGACTCTGTCATATTTCTATAGGTAAAAGCGAGAAAGGTAAACAAACATATCTTAACACAAATTTTTTTTTAACAGAAAATTTGTCTTTCAAAATAAATATTAATTAGTTTCATCAATGGATTCTATTGCGGTATATTTTAATATTCGGGATATTGAACGGGATAGTGACAGTGATAGTGAAGATGAGAAACAAGGAGATTTGAAAATAAAGCGAATGCGTCTAAGGGACAGATCCAATCCATTGGAACTTCCGGATCAAATGTACGATAAAAATATTTTCATTGTTACAATTTACTTAGCTTAAGAATTATTCTGCATTCAGTTTCAAACAACTCTATCGATTGACCAAACCAGCGTTTAGTGATTTGTTGAATGAGATCAGCAGCAATTACAAACCGAGACGATCCGATGCGATAGTGCCTATTCTAAAGTTAAGTGCGACCCTAAGATTCTTGGCAGAAGGGGGATACCAAAGAGGAATTGGGCAAGATTTTTTGGTGGCAATGCCACAGCCAACTGTGTCATCTGTAATTGGAGAAACGCTAGATGTTTTAGAGCGGGTGATGTGTGCAAAAGAGATTTGTTTTGAGTTGTCCAACGAAGAGAAAAAGAAATGCAAAGAACATTTTTACGCAAAATTTGGTATACCGGGAATAATAGGTTGCGTCGATGGCACACATGTGGCTATAGTTCGCCCTTCGCAAAATGAACATCATTTTTTTAACCGAAAGGGTTGGCATAGCATAAATGCGATGATAGTAAGTACATTGTTTAACAATTTTTTAACACACTTCTTATTTTAATCAAATATAATGAATATTTCAGTCATGTGATCATAATCTGAAAATTCGATCTGTAAATGCTCGGTATGGAGGCGCATCTCATGATAGTTTTGTATGGTCGTTAAGCAGTGAACGAAAAATACTTGAAAAAAACTGGCGCGATGGTGATTTAAACTCTTGGATTCTCGGTATGTTTTCCATTTTCAAATTAAAATCACACTTTTGCTGTTTGTTACAATAAGTTTGATTCAGGTTTTGATTCAAAAGTTTTACGATTTTATCTTTTAGGAGACTCCGGCTATCCATTGGAGCCATTCCTCATAACGCCATACCGAGATCCCACGGTAGGATCTAGAGAGGATAAATTTAACTCTATTCACTCCAAATGTCGATGCACCATAGAAAGATGTTTTGGAGTTTTAAAGGGAAGATGGAGATGCTTACTAAAAGCGCGGGAGCTGAACTATCAGCCAACAAAAGTAGTTAAAATCATCAATGTTTGCTGCATGCTGCACAACTGGTGTCTAAAGTATAAAATAAACTTAGAAGAAGAGCTTATTCACCGAAACGAAATTCCTGATCTTCATATAATTATTTTTGGGGAATCTCAAAATCTCTTCACACAAGGACAAAAAATACGAGATAAAATAAAAAATACTCTATAATTTGTAATTACTTTGTACATATACTTCAAAATACTTCATTTATTAAGAAACTTACAGTTCATTAAACTTAAAAAAAATACATAGCTTAAAAAAATAGTCAGTCAATTCAGTAGATTATATTGCAAGTTAAGCAATGAGATCACATTATTTTAAGGCACTTTATTCACTTCAATTTAGAATGGTAATTATTTGGCATATATGCAAGTTACTACTATTCGTAGTAGAACTTATTATAAAAACGATAAAACAAACAGAAAAAAAACCAATAAATCATAACCACTAACAACCTTGCCGCATTACTTTCAGCTGTTCCTCTATGAACATTTTTTTTAGTTCAAGTTTTGCTGCGTTATGTTTTAAAGTTTCATGCCTAAAGATTTGTTTCGCCAAAGCTTCTTCCTCCATCAATTTGGCACACTTTGCCACTTCTTTTCTTAACTTCCTTATTTCATACACTTTTTCCTTCTCATATTTTAATTTTTTTACGTAGTACTCCTCCCGGTTATTTTTGTCAATTTTCTGATTGTTTACCTGTTCTTCCAACAACTTCATTTGGGATTTTCGTCGAATCGGCGTCGGCGTCGAATTACTTTGTGCCCGAATCGAGCGGTTGCTGCTAGAAGCTTCGACGGAACGAGTTGGTGCAACGGCGTAACTAAACGATTGATACGGTTCATCGTCTACCAAATCGATAAACTCATTGACCTCGCTTTGGGAAAAATCAGTTTCCATGCAAGTGGCAGACATAGTGTCGTTTTCTTTGTCTTCATGTGCACCGAATTCGTATCCGTCTAAACCATCAACTTGGTTTTCCAAATTCAACGTTTCGCTGACCATTTGTTCTCGGGCACTTATTGGCCGATCGTCGTTCCGGCCGCCACCAGTTTTTTGTCGACTTTTAGCGTTGTGTCGCAGTTTTTGTTTAATTGTATATTTATAGTCTTTCCAGACCTATAATTAAATGAACACATAAAAAAAAAGAATGTAGTGTTTGCGAGCATAGTTTAGACGATATTCGGTTTCGGTGGCAAAATTGATATGCACCGTTGCTACTGTTGACATCATATTGATGTTAAGACTGAGTTTGTGTAGATACATTTTCCAAACGTAATGTTGTAAAGTGCCCGAGTACTTTCAATTTTTGCCACCGATCAACAAGTTACTTACTTTTTTCCACTGATCCACAGTTTTCGTTGGTGGGCCCTCCGAATTCAATTTCACCGAAAGTTCTGACCACAATTTTGTAGCCGTCGCCTTGTATGCCGCACCGTTCATAATACCTTTGGCCAATTGCGGATGAATCGACATAAAATTTACCAACTCGTCAAATTGTTTTGAGTTGGTGCTCCTAGTAAATATAAATTCACATTAAAATTGCAGGTTATGATAAACAAACAAAACTTTGCAAACTTTTAAATTATACACTAACTATTATGTACACATATTATTTGGTCATTTTCAATTGAAATTATTATAATTTAATAAGTAGAATACTTACATTTTGCAAAATTTAGAAAAAACCGCACGAACCGCACAAATACACAGCACGAAAACAATATGGCTAAATGTCATCGAAAATAGCCATTCGCCTACCACATATGTAGCGAATTTGTAGGCGGATTCGACCAAGGCGATTTGCAAATTAGCAAAATTCGACCGGGTCGAAAATTTTCGCCTGAGGCGTATTGAAAATTAGCACCTCAGATCTACTCAAAAAACCGTGAAGCTACTCAAATTCCCGTTGACATCTCTACTTGAAACCATCGGAAACTAGTATCTGCTATCTGTTCTGTTGCTATTATGTTCTCCTAGCAGAAATATGTTTCAGGACGTTTGTTGTACAGTTTCTGGGTTTGTTGCTGGAGTGTTGTCTTGTGTTGCTGGTTGCTGTAATGTTTCACACACAGCAAATTCATGAGCACTTTACAGAAACATGGTTTGTCGGGTAATTCCTCATAGGACACAATTTTATTCACAAGAGCCCAGTCGATTATCAGGCGCAATGCGGTCACAAACATCTCGTCCATCACAAGACACATTTCAAACAGAAAACCCTATTCCCTTACCAGACATAATTCAGGCACATGATTTAATCCATCAAGAGACACAAGTCTAGTCCATCATAAAACCCAATGCGGGATTATAGGAATAACCCACTACAAGACGCAATTTTGGCCAAATCCCTCACAAGATACAATTTCTTTACAAGAGCCTGGTCGATTACCAGGTGCAATGTGGTCACAAACATCTCGTCCATCACAAGACACATTTCAAACAGAAAACCCTTAATCCATCAAGAGACATAATGTAGGCACAAAAGTCTAGTCCATCAACAGACACAATGCGGACACAAAGTGCTAGTCCATCACTAGACGCAATCTGGACACAAAACCATAGTTCTTTACAAGACACAATGTTATCACAAGAACCTAATCTATTATCAGATGAAATTCGGGCACGAAGTTCTAGTCCGTCCCCAGACACAATGTGGCCACCTAAGTTTAGTCCATCATCAGACCCAATGCGAACATAAAGTCCATCACCTGACACACTCTGGCCATAAAAACTTAGTCCCTCACTAGAGCCTAGTGCATGACCAGACACAACTCAGGCACAATGGTCGAAACTAGGTCTATTTTACTGGGACACAATGTAGGCACAAAAGCCTAGCCTTCGACAGACACAAATGTGTTCAGGCACATGTGTCAAGGCTTTACGAAGTCCCACACTTCCGGACTTACGTCGGAAGCCTGGTATTTTTTCAGGGCAATGTCTTTCTAATGAGCATGATTTCAAATTCAATTATATAAACATAATTTGCGCTGGTTTGTGAAAACGTCCCTCTGCCACATCAGCTTTATGTCCAAGAGAGCATACGCCGATCACATTATGGACACATATCGTGAATTTGTTTATCGGTATTGGTTATCGCTCCGAACTTGTGCGCGGTAGGTCTTGAGTTCAAAACCAATCCACCCGTGGTGGTCAAAAAGTGTTCAAATATATATACGTATATGTTATGTGCGCTCAGCAGATGTATATGAGCCAGACATAGCCTGTATATAATAGAGCGCGGAGTTCTGTGTGTTGCGAATTGAGATATGTTTATTCACATGTAATATTAATTAGAACCGAACTGATGACTTGAGGCATCAGAACGGCCAAAAGTATAATTGGAAGCCAGACATATCTCCGCCAAGTAAGCATGAACTTCCGATGCCAGCCAGATGTCAAATGACAACGGTATTTCTCACCGCCTCAACAAGAGCTGCCAGATATTTATACTTTATGTAAATATCATTGACATAAAACCATTAACCAAGGATTGCGGTGCTGCTTTATTCTACTATACTAACAAAAGGGTTTGAGAATAAAGGAGAACACGCTTATAAATCAAAATTCTTTTTTACTCTTTAAACCAAGAAAGAAAACATATTACATTTTCGTATGTACTAAGGAAATCTCTATCTGGAAGCAGTTTTAATACTTCAATATAAGTGCCACTCGATTTTATCTGACATAGTTGGTGGTTTCATGGCGTCATGGCCGTGTGTATTTTTCTTTTGAAAATGTTGTTGGTCGATTCCTGATTGGTCGATTTCTGATTGGTTGTTCATTTCTTTAATGAGTGTCACTTCCATATAATAAAGTACTAAAAGTACTGCCAGATAGAGATTTCCTTATTAAAAAAATAGAAATATGAATTGCCAAAAGGAAAATGAACAAGATTATTATTATTCCTTTGGTCAGAGAGAAAAAGTTTTATATCGGTGGAATAGTCAATTCGTCTCTGTTCGATTTGAATTTTTTGTTTATACATGTCACAGTCACAATCGTAACTCCACGCAGGATGCGAATCATCAAGATTGGTTTTCAACGACTGGTTGGCCAATTTACAGTTGACGCATGTTTTGGTTTCAGATGTACAATCTTTGGACAAATTTCTGCCACTACATTAACCACAAACAGGAAACT
>JANTEX010018004.1:0-10718 GCA_024741295.1 Macrocera vittata
AACTACTCTATAGTAATATACAGAAGAAAAATTGTATAAGCACTAAAACTTCGATTCAATCTGAGAATTACCTGGAAACCAGCCGGAAGTGACCAGAGTCCTCCAGTAACTTCCAGTAATTTAATTGTCACTTTCATTCAATTTCTGGTTAACTTACCGTCAATTTTGCTCAACTTCCACGTGTAATCTCCTCAGTTTAAAGTCATTTTAAAAATTGCGGCAAGCTGAAGAAAAAAGAGTTGCAAAATAGGAGAATGCTTGTTCTTTAGGCTTTAACATTTTTTTTAGTGAGGCCAAGTTTAATGTGCAACACGGGGCGAATAATACTTTCTTTCCTGACAAGAGGCACGTATTTAATGTTGTTTTTGTCTACTGAACCGAATCTCTTTCTGGACAGTTTTTCTTCTATAATGGTGTTCAGGTGCCCGACTATCCAAGAAGCAAAGAAAGCAGCAATATTGTGTGTATCCACTCTGCATTTACACAACGTGCCGACTTAGAGATCGGAACATATTTTTCAGTTGTGACTCTCATACTGAATGTATTTTTTCAAAGTAACCATTGTTGTGGCGCATGACTCTTTAGTACTAATGGCACGCCCGTTGCAGGTATACCGAATTTCATGTATCGTCTAATTTGTAATAAATATGCACGTTATCCATGACATGTTCATATGGAACCATCAACAATTGTTTATTTAAATTTTGAATCAGATGCTCAAGAGGATAGTGTTATATGACACAAGCCCACAACATTGGTGTCCATTGTTCATAGAAAGTTGTAGCTGATATTCCAAAATATTGCAGATTGTTCTCTTGTAATGAATCCGTGAACATACACCCTGCGCCGATAGTAAATTCTACGATTTCAAACTGTAATAACTTTTTATTAAATTAATGAATTGACAAAAAACTTTTCAATATGTTCTTCCTTGCTATAATATATATGACGACATCTCTTTGGCCCGGATCTCATTGCATGATCTTTCATACTCTGGGGGACTTTGAGTATAGCGTTTTTGAGCTGGTTTATGTTGTCGACTTTTCAGCTTTCAATAAATTTTGCAGATAACTTCAATCACTACTAAGGAACTGAAATGAATGAGCATTAATCGAGGTGTATTGCATCAACTGATCGCATGTGATGACACATTGAAATCTACTTGACTTTCGGCGCAGGGTGTACCTATATTTGACTCGAATACACAAAATTTCCACACATATATGTTAACAGAATTTATTAGGATTGTTTACGCACTCGAATTCTCGTTGTCTTTTAGCCATTTCGGTGAATCAATTTAGTTTCTATAAAGAAGCAGCGGCAGTACTTATCACAAATGGTCTAAAACACAAAAGAACACGATTGACATGTCCTATATCTAAGTTTGTGTCCGTTAAAGTACCAAAAAACGAAGAAGAAGTGCAATTGAAACATATTTAAATTGAAACAGCAAACTTTAACGCCCGTTCTATCTTAATTTGAGACAATACCAATGAGAACAACCGAATCAGCAATAGAAGTCTCTGCTAACTGGCTTCATGATCCGATTTCGAAATGATTTTAACTCCCCAGGCTTCACGTAAATGAATGGCCATAGCGATTCCTCGACTTATATGTATATCGTTACGTTATTATACCTACATAGATAACATAACACTTTCATTAACTGTACTTTTGATTAAAGTCTCAGTTATTACAATATCACGAGCTGGAATGTCAGAAAATATACGCCAGTTCATCTAACTTAATCTCCGGGCTTTTTTCGATTCCACAAGAGTTTTAAGTCTAGAAAGGCTCCTAACTATTTAACCTCGGTAAAGAAGGATAATTGAGTTTCATAGAATATTAGACTGGAGATCCCGTTTTAAGTTTATTTGCCTGGTTAAAGGAACTAACGTTGTCTTATTAGGGTTAATTTTTACGAACTCCCGTTCACGCCAGCTCTGAGTTAAATTTAGGGTATTTTACAAAAACTAGATACAATTTCATCAAATTAATTTACCTCTGACTGATATTAGTATGTCATAAGCGTAACCTCTGGCACAGATGCTTGCATTATTTAACAGATCCTGTAGCGAGATCACTACTTAGCATTGGTGATATCAAACTACCTTATGGACATCCTTTTCTTGCAGAAATGGACAATATGCAACCATCTATTGCAGCCATTATTATTCGGCTTTGTAGCATGTAACCAATCGAAGTGACTACAAGATCATTGATGCCCTTTTCGGTTGCTTCAATTTCTATCGATTCGAAGGGCGTATTATCAAAAGCTCCATCGCTATATCGATAATCGTACATAGCATGACTTCTTTATTATTATGCGATTTGTATGCCTTAGTTCGTTTGAGTTGTCATCGTATGGGATTATGCAATCCGGAAAATAAGTACGGAGAAGAAGTTCAGTAGTAAAACCGTCCGTTTTTTCATAAGGCCAATTCCATTGATATATGGGCCACTGATAAAGTGTTGTGCAATCAACTTGCCTCTTTGGTCGACATGACGACCTTACGGAGCCTTTCAAACTTTTCTCTTAGATGATCTCATCTCTTTATTGTATTCGGTTAGGTTTTTTCTATACACATCCCAGCTTCCATCTCGACTGGCTGTATTGAAGAGTCTTCTAACTTTACTTCTTAACTTGGCGAGTTTACCAGGCAGCCAAGGCACATATTTGTCTACACGTCTTACTTTTAAAGGACAACTGTCTTCGTTTGATTCTATAATAGCTAATCTAAGACTTTCTGCCATATTTTCGACTTGTATGGCGTCTCGTGCCTCACTTACTCTTGCCACACCTTCTAGAAGATATATTTCGTATAGCTTCCGCTCTGTCGAGACTGGGGAGCGAACGGTTCAATTTTGAAGTGACTATTGTAGCCATCAGATCGTACTGGCTACCTTTTGTTGTTCTCTGCTCTAGAATGTCTGTGATTATTGTCCTAAAGTAACTCACAATTTTGGAAAGTGAGTCCCTTCATTTGACAGGGTTCTTGGATAGACTGCAACGATATCACTGGTGAACCTTCTTGGACAACACATCCGATCCCGTCTTAGAATGTTGAAAATCGAACTTCTTTAGAATGGAATCTGTAAGATAGGACTCCTTTACAATTGGCGGTTTACTTGGAGCAGTTTCGTTGTGCTTCTGGTTGTCTGGCCGAAATTTAGTGTGAGGAGAGCTGAGCTGCCTTTATTTGTTCGTTCAAGAATTTTCCAGTATGCCTTGTTCAAATTGTCTTGGCCCATTACAAACTTTGGAATATCAACTGTTGAACTCTTAGAGCCACCGGTTTTCGCATAGAAAGCTTAGCCAGCTGGGTTTGAAACCACAGTTGTAAAAACTCGTTTTCACCGATCCTGTCTCATGACAATCATCCAGGATAGTATCCAAAATAGCGTCCAGTACGGTTAACGTCGACCAGATACTATTGGGGAATTTCTCGGTATAACTGCCAGTATGTGACATTGTCAGCTACTTGGAAATATGCACGTTTATTTCTCATTAGCATAGCTGATGAACGTTTATTGTCCATTTGGATATCTTTTATATTTGGACGTTTATTGTCTATTGTTGCATCGGTTTTGGAGGTGTCTATAATTTTCAACTTATTTCTTGTTATTTCGGATGGCTTTACATCCGTTGGGCCATCACGTTTAGGTATTTTCTCGATTAGCTCGAGTGCCAAACCATGTGCTTCTCCCACGCTGTGGCCCTTACGGATAAGCCACTTCAGTCTTTTTCGTGTTGCACCACTTAGCCCTTGTGTTTCCTTGTTTACTTTGAGTAGAATTGTAGAAAATTATGTTTTGCATTTTGATGATAGAAAGGTTTATGATAAAGAAATTATTGTAATATTTATTATTAGCGCCTTTATTGCCTCATAAACTTGTGGCTCATTTTTGCATAAGGCAAGAAACTTTAAGTTGGCAATTATTTTTTTGGTTTTAAAGCTACTCCTATTCAGACGTCGAACATACAGGTCGTTTGTAGATTATTTTGATAGCTTGCCAAATGCATCACCGAGCGATTTTTGAGCAATATAGGAATAGACATACGCAGATTAGTATGCATTTTTTATTAACCATCATTCTGTTATACTATATCTATCTTTTATACTTAATCCACAAACTGAATCGAAAAAAAATCTCAATGGTTTTATAAGAAATAGGTATATAAAAAGCTTATACAAAGCATAACGATATAAAAACTATCAAAAAAGGATAACGCAATAGTGTAATAAATTCATAATATATCTCCTTACATAACGACTTTTGTAACGGGTAAATCCGAGCTTTAGTCGACACATTAGGAAATAAATTTATATATAAAATCTTATGGAATAATGTGTACCTATATACTCGTATACAATATATATTTTATGTATACTCACATGGAAGTGAACGAAAAACTCAAGTAGTTAATGTTGTATTTGATATATAAAAAAATATATTTTGATACGACAATTACATAAAGTATATAAATAGTTTTTATAATGTACAATCTACAATGTACAAACAGTATTTATATATTATTTTGACATCTATTGTTGACATAAACCATAATAATTGCACAATTTAATGATTTACTAGACTCTTATGACATATATACATATATATGTATGCATGGTAAATATAATAATGCATGCATAGATAGATATATGTATACGTCTACAAGTTATTTGTTGTTCAGTCGATTGCACTGTGAATAACAAAAATGTAATAAAATTCCAATTGCAAAATGATAATACATTATATGTTTTATATATGTTGTCCTTTATATATTTAGCACAGAGATTTTTCTAAGATTATTTAAATAAATGTGACAAATATGTGTAAGTTAGTAAACTAAATTTAACTTAGATGTTTCGGTGGATTTCCAGGGTTAAAACTGTCCGGATGAAGGTCATAAAGTAGGAAAAGTTTACTGTTTTCTTTGTGGCATGTAACTTTTAAATGTTAAGTGGAACAAAAACAAGTTTCAGATGCCCATATACGTATACGTAATCTAAGTGAATTATTCAACAATAAATTATTAGATATGTCGATGTGGCTCTTCCGATTTGAATAAAACATAATAATATTTCTGAGTTTTGAACTAGTTTGTAGTTTATATATATAAATGCAATGTAAATACAGTATTTATATTACATCAATATATGCAATGCATATCCATATCACGATCACGGCACATAAATTATGGAATATCTATGTATGTAGTCAGTAGGATGGGCCGAATCTTAAATAAATACCTTAATTAAACTCGTCCAAAACACAAAACTCTGTATGTTGTCAGTTATGATATTAAATTTGATTGAGACTAGTTATAAATGGCAAGAATTTGTGCATAATGGCCATTTATTAATTGAGTGATTGAGATTTTAAAATTTTGCTCAGGTGCTTAGCAATTATATGGCTATTAATTCCATTTAAATTTTTTAGAAACATGTAAATATCATACAAACGCCTAGAGTAGTAGGGACTTTAGAACTTTGGGTCCTCGATAAACGAAATAACTTATAAAAGCTAAAATAAATCGTCTCAAAGATGGTTTAGAAGCATATAGTAGTTCCTTTAGTTTTCGTCCATATCCTTTTTTGTCCTAACTTGTTTTATCCTTTTCGTCCTTTTTATCCGTATCCTTTTGTCTTTTTTTCCTAGTTCTAAAAAAATGAAAATATCCTTGTCCCAGCTCCCCCATAGAACATCTACTAGCATTAATTATTTATTTACTAAATGAGTACATAAATGCCAGTGAAATGTAGATACAATGCTTTTTTATATTTTGGAAGTGATTTTGAAAGCAAATTTGAACACTCTGTAAGAATGCTAATACGTTTCCATAATTCAATCTAAATACAATTTGTAGAGCTTTGTAGGATACGAAAAGACCAAAGAGTAAGCAAGTCTCTGTATATTAAACGATTAGTTTTTCTTGCTAGCGTAAAGCTTTGCAAAACTAGAATTAGAGACAATTAACTTGTTTTAACCATAAAACATTGCACTATTTTTTAATATATTTAGAAATGTAAAATAGGGTAGTTTGTAAAAACTACATTTTAATTCAATTTATTGTTATTTAGTTTTTACATTATTTAAAAAAAATGGTATATGGTCGTTTTACCAAAATTCTACACGATAATATCAATTGTTTAAAAAAAAACATCAAAATGTTAACAGTCCATCCGCAAATTTAGCCACTGACTTCAGAATCAAAACAGTTTTTTCTTACCTTTTAATTGTACAGATTTTCTGTGATTTTTCTTCTAAAACGTTCCAATCTAATGATATGTATTTAATTATGTATATATGTAGTATATCCACAAATATTCTTTATAACTTATAACCGGTAAAATCGCCCAAAGAACATCAATAATTCAGAAAAATAGCAAAATCTCTTTAATAATTCAATTTATATCTGCAAAATGCTTACGGCATTATTAATTATATATTTTACGAAGATAAATAACTATACATTATGCAATACTGATATGCTATACATGTGTACAAATTCAATGGCAATTTAACTATTTAAACTCTCTGTTTTATCTTTTCTATGAGAAAAGATAAAATTTCAAAACTTATTTTGCCTAATGAAAGAAAAAAAAAGGCAAAAAATCATTCAACCAATAAAATTACTTTATTATTGAACAATTTGTTGCCAGTTGTTGTATGGCGTATTTTGTTGTTGTTGTTGTGTGCGCTCTATTCAATTCGATCGTCATTCGGCATAATATTATATTGTATACCGGGGCCACAGACAAAACAAATATATCCCAAATGAATAAATGAAAACGCATTGAATATTATATGCGGACAACATTATATATAATATTGGATTTTGCGGTAATATTGGGATAGATATTCGGTTTCGTTTTTTGTTTTAACAACAACAAAATTGTCGTTTTGGTAAACGGTTAACCATCCAGTTGTACACAAGAAAAAGTTTGGGTTTTTTGTTGATGAAACTTTTCCATTTTATGTTTTTCGATTTAAGCATTTCGGTAAGACAATTATGCGAAATAAAAGTTAATTCCTTTGAATTACATCAAATTGCGATGCATTGATTTTTATCTGCGGACGATTATGTAAATTTTAAGAGTGTCTCATTGATTTTCACTTTGGAGTATATACATATATGTAGGTAATTGTAATGTAATGCATTTTTGGCAAGGATTTTGTAACGTGTTCTTAGCAGAAATCTTAATAACAAGGATAATGTTATTGTTATTGAAAAAAAGTGTTTTTTTTAGGAGTTATGATATTTATATATCCGACTTAAAAATGTAAAATACTTTCGTTAAATTTTGGGTCTGAAAATTTAATTATTTATATTGAATTAGCATAATCTCGATTTACAAAGAAAAGTCTTGAAAAATATGCTTAAACAGTCTGCCCGTTTATTAGACTTTCAAATATACGGCCGTTGAGTTTGGAAAAAGAAAAAGAATGATAAACATTTTCTTCTCTAATTTTCTTCTAAATTTGCAATGGTTCGAAGATGACTAAAGTTAATTTATGTACCAATACATTAACTAAATAAAATGTATTACGATTAAAGTTATAAGAAGTATTTGAGAAAGAATCAGTTTTCCATTTAACTTCGATTATTTACCCTGTGGCATATACCTATTACACAGATGGATTTTAGGTGCCACACACAGATTTTCGGTATCAATGTTCAATTTATTGCTTGTTTATATTTTACAATTTGATTTTAGAACAAAAAGGATCCAAATTGTTTTTTTGTGAATCGTATTAAGGCTATAAAAAAAAATTTCAAGCGGCTCTATGAATTTCGAGGCTTATTTGATAGGGCATATTTTTGCATATTTGCTCAGAAATGTTTTGTATATTTTAGCATATTTTGGAATATTTTCGCATTTTTCGAAATGGTTTTTTGAGCGGAAAGTGAAAATATATTAAAACAATGGACCATAATATGTCAAACATAATGCAAACAATTATATGTCGAGCATCGTAAGCCGATTTATATGCTCAGAATCGTTATCTTCACATAAATCCACATCATATCAACATTTTAGAGTAGTATAAATTGGCGATTTTGTATTTATTTTTAAATTTACGTTAATATTCGATATTTGATATTTTCCAATGAACAGTGTCATAAAGTGAATGACGATGCTTTAACTTTTCAACAACAAAAAAATGGCGAATCGTAACTATAATCGATATCCGGGATGGTTCTACCGCGGGTGGAGCACTTGAGCCAACCGTCATAATAGTGTTACGCCTATTCGCAAACAACGCAGATAAAACAACATTAAATTAAAGTCTTGGAACTCAGCAATCCCAAAGTCCTATTGAATTAATAAAATCTCATAAAAATTTTAAAAACCTGATGCTTGATTCAAATCATTTTTAAATCTTTAGTTCTATGTCAATTGTCAACAAAATCTTAACATTTTTATTTGATTTTAAAATCGAGTACCCCATTGATTATAATTTAACCGCCGAAATATCGACCATTTAACTGAGCAGGTATTGTGACAAAAATTCTAACAAGTTAATTCGATGTTACACAGTCACCATTTTTGTTAGGTTGTGACTGACTCCTTGAAACCTTGGAATCTTATTGAAGTCCTATTGTAAACTGAAATCGTCTAATGTTATTGAAATTCCTTTAGAAACATTAAACTGAAACTTATTCTTGAAATTTCATTAAATGTCGTGAAAATCTTAAAATGGTACAAAAATTCTATAGTATTCTTGGAATCTCTTTGAAGACTAATTAAAAAATTTAAATCTGTTTCAATTTCCACTGAACTCTTGAAAACTTCATAAAAATTTTAAATCTTTTTGAAATCTTAAATCTCATTAAAATCTTAAGATATATCATTAATATATGAAATCCGATTAAATCTTGAAATTCCATTAATATATTGAAATCTGGGTCAAAAAGGTATACTTTTAGTACTGCATACTGAGAAATTGAAATAATAAAATCTCACAATTTTTTTGAAAAGTTTCATTAAAATCACTTTGAAATCTCTAATATGAAATGTCAACAAAATCTTAACAATATGATTTGTTTAAAAAGGCTCATATACTACCGAAAAATAAAAAAAGGTAACAACCCAAGTATTGAATACATATCATTTAAATACCAACAAGTTACATTGATTGTTGTTTCGCATTTTAACTCATTCTCCATAAATGTTAGCAATATAGTTGTTCACACGGGGATTTTTGGATGTTTTTAAACCTGATCACAATCAAATCTTGTGATCGTACTTAATTTCTGTTGTGTTCTTGAAACACCATTGTAATCTTAAAACTTGAAATGGTATTGAAATTCCTTTGAAGTATTAAAACTAAAACTTATTTTTGAAATTACATTAAATGTCATGAGAATCTTAAAATTTCATTGAAATCTTGAAAGAGGTCTCATTCAAATATTGAAATCTGAAAGAGTTAAAACTCAATAAAATCTTGAAATCTTTTAGAAATCTCATTGAAATTTTAAATCTCACTAATATCTTGTTATATTATTGAAATCCCATTTAAATCTTGAAATTTCAATGAAATATTGAAATCTGGGGGAAGAAGGCATGCTTTTAGCACCGTAACGAGTAGCAATAGTTTTGTTTAAACGTTGATTTTTGCGTTTTTGAAACGTCATACCACTGAAATCTTGAAATCGTACAGATATTCAATTTGATTTTTTCAATTTCATTGAAATCCCGTTGTAATCTCAAGAGTTCAAATGGCTTAAAATGGCTCAAATTGGCTCTCTTTGAAATCTCACTGAAATATTGAAACTGAACCCTTAAAAACTCATTAAAATCTTAAAATCTCATTGAAATCCTAAATCTCCTTATATAAATGTCATTTAAATCCCATTTAAATCTTGAATTTTCAATGAAATCTTTAAATCTGTGGGTAAAGGAGGCACTCTATTTCGAATCGGGAAATCTCATCAAAACGATAAAATATCATTATTATTTTGAAAACTTGAAGTTTCATTGAAGTCACCTTTAAAACTTTAATTCTATGTGAAATGTCAACAAACATTAGCATTCTGATTTGGGTTTAAGTGTCGAGTATTTAAGGCTAATATAGTAGTGAAAATATTAATAATTTAACCTCCGAAACATTGAATGTAGACCATTTTACCAGACCATGGGTTGCGACTAAAACCCGAACAAGTTATTTTTATGACATCACTGTCACCATTATTGTATCGGATTTCAATTCATTCTTCTTAAATATTAGCAATATTGTTGGTCAAACGGGGCTTTTTGACTTCCTAATATCTCATTTCATTTATATCTTGAAATTCCATTGGATTCTTGAAATTTCATTGAAATCCTTTTGTAATCTTAAAACTTGAAATGTCAATGAAATTCATTGTAGTCTTATTTTATTATTTATTTACTTATTTTTGAAATTTCATTTATTTGCCATGGAAGTCTTGAAGTATCATAAAATCTTGAATTATCATTAAAATTTCATAGAAATCTTAAAATCTCCTAAAAACTCATTGAAAATTAAAATATGTTTGAATGCCCACTGAATTCTTAAAAACTCATTAAAATCTTGATATAAAACAGAAATCCCAATAAAATCTTAAAATGTCAATGAAATCTTGAAATTAAGGAGGGAGCTATACTTTTAGTACTACGCCTGGCGACAAAACCATGAGAATCGGTCCGGCTTTTGATACAATATTTATATACGGAAATAAAAAAATA
>JANTEX010018115.1:0-10712 GCA_024741295.1 Macrocera vittata
TGGTTTGACATTAGCATCAAACTTGCTGGTGAGTAAGGTTAAGTATTAAGATTGATCGGATTGGACTTCTATGCTTTATCAGGTTTGACTTGAATTCAAGAAGAGATTCTCTAACTTATTTTATGAGTCAAAGGCATACAGTTTGGACCGTGTATAAAAGTATGTTTGATGCATAAATCTCACCTTCTATTGATTTACTTCATAAACTAGATCAGGCCGATAGTTTGGCTGACAATCTGATTAGCGCAATCATGTATTCGTATGGGAGAGCACACGTCCCGTAATAACAGTAACTGGTGATAAATGGTGGTGCGCGCAGCTCGATAAGTTACGCCTTAAAGCTTATGGTATGAGCCTACCTAAAATCTTGGTTTGAAGAAGTTGTCCACACATCGTACTCGTAAGAGACGACACGAGCCATGTCGTATTTTTTTTTGAGAAAAACTTAGGTAGCAAGGACTTCTAGAGGTTGAAAAGAGTCAAGGCTGATGATATATTCTCTCCGCTATTATAAGAAGCCTGAAAGGTACTATCCGAAACGTGACTACGGTATTTAGAGCCTCGTTGGTTATACGCTATATACATAAGTAGTGGCGTAGGACAACTGTAATGTTTTATTCTAAAGCCGGGTCGTCTCATTAGTCTTTCGACCTGTATGCTGAAGACTCGGTTGACCGCTTCATCAGTGAGAACGGAACAAAAGTGGATCTTAGCATGCACAAATATGTTTCAGAGATTGGCAGATCAACCGATTCTGCTCGCCAACAATTAGTATGTAGGCTGGAGGGAGCTCTTGGTTTGCGGGCTTTTGGCATGTTTAATGACATCGAGGGGATCTTCGATAACACATCAACTGAGGCGATCACTAGTGCCGCTACTGAACAACGCAAAGAACCGGTTCGTACAGACTGGAATGTGGCGATGTTGCGGAGTCTCTGCAAAATGTGATGGAAACGAGAATGCAATCTATGGATAGGGGAGGGCGGGTACTTTCGCCCTTGCTCTGTCTTGTGATTGACAGTATTCTGGTGAGACTGTCGTTAATATCGATGTAGTGATCTGTGGTATATGTGAGCCCGCAATTGGCGAACTATCCACTCGGGTTCTTTGAGTAATCAACATCTGATGGGGTACTAATGGGATTTCGCATAATTCAGCAAACATCAAGGATGCCAGCGAATATCATGACGAGTTAATCGATTAGACTAGTTGAGATTGTCAAAGAACTTGGGAGGTATTCTTGACAAAAAACTTACTTCCATAGTATAATCTTCTCGTGTAGGAGAATCATAAAACATAGGCCTTTTCACCAATGGCTTCACATTATGATTGTCAGAACGATACTACCGTATGAGCAGATAGTGTGGGGTCTGCGTACCGATCCGAACAATGCACAAGAACTGTTGTCTAACGAACAAAGGCAATGCTGCCTTATGACACACTATGCTGTCTACACCTACGGTGGTTCTTGAGGCACTGTTAGATTTACTACCGTTAGACATTCAGATATTTACTATAAACGTGATTTGAAATATCGCTGTCAGCAACGAACCTTTCAGTCACTGACCATACACGATATCAGCAGGCGAGCAACCCAAATCATCCCTGATGGTAAAGCGGATGCCGAGAAGAACAAGTGGGAGATTTCGGCTCCATTGTGACTTTTCTTGATAAGCCATTAACGTCGCTTTAAGATTCTTATGAAGATGCTCCACAAGGCTATTGGCCGATTGTGTAAGGGTATCCGTGATCGAATTGACTGCAGTGGTGACCGAAAATTTCCGGTAGATGCGGTTACGTTTCCGGGTGATTTCATACCATATTTGTTTTTCCGAGCCCAATAGTTGAATGTATTCAAGTTTGAACCTCAATTCGGAAAGCCCATCACTAAATAGTAGAGTCTGTAGGTTATCACTGATTCCCTATATTTTGTCCGTCGTCACTTAACGCGAAAAGGCATCCGATACGACGTTATCCTTTCCAGGAATATGGCGTACATAAACTGAGAAATAAAGTCAAGAAGACGGGAATGACGTGGACTGCGATCCGTTGTAGATCTTAAGGCGAAAAGCAAGTGGCTCATAAATACCATTAACTGATTTTTACAGTACGCCCGGTTCAGTTACGTCCGAGGCGTCTTAAACTATACAAAATTATGCATTCTCTTTAGGGTTAGCCAGCAAGGTGGTATTAACTAAGGCTTGCATGGGGTATAACAAGTCGGCCGACGTGGGAACAAATCCTCGATTGAAGTTTACCATGCCTATAAATTTCTCAAACGCGGAAGTTAATGTCGTCGAATGAATTTGCTAGATCGCTTCCAACTGTTGGTAGAATACCTTTGTAATATGTGACTATGTAACTAGGAAATTCAGCTTAGTGACACCGAACTAGCATTTCGTTGGATTGACAGTAAGCCCAAATTCGACCAATCATTTAAAAACTTATTTGGAATAATGGTCAACCTTATTTCGGCTACCGACAAGAATGTTGTCGATGTTGGTAAATGCAATTTCCATATTGGGGGATATTCCGTACTTTGAAACGTTAGGCCGGCATTTCGAAGCCCAAATGGCATTCGAGTGAATTCGAATGGGCCATAGCAGTTTTATGGACATCCTCCGCCGCGATAGAAATTTGATGATAGGCACTGACCAGATTTATTTTGGAGAAGAATCGAAACCCGTCCAACCGCAATGAAAAGTCGGAAATGTGGGAAGTAGGATACCTGTCGAGTCGAGTTACGGCACAAACGCGGCTGTAAAACTAAAGCTATACGAAATGTGGCGGCGCAGCGAGGACAAAACAGATCAGACGATGTTTTGGAGATTTTGTCTAGCGGTAAAAGACAGGTAATGTACTGCTGACTTTTTGTTCAGAGGGAATATCAGTTTTCTAGAGGCAACAAGGTGAGAGTGACAAAATGGAATGTGTAGCTGTTCTAAACTTGTGAGGCGGGCGATTGTTTTTTACACAGATAGTTCGAGAATGGGAAGTAAAGCTGAAGCTAGCGTCTATGCGCGGCTCACCGGCTCTTCTCTGGGTGTCTAGGAGAACACACTACTGTTTTTCAAGCCAAAGTCATTGCTATCATGATTTGCTGTGACACGTTAAAATTCTGTGTCATAGTGATCAAAGTTAAGACAGCGAGGTGGTAATTCGTGCGCTCGAATTATGTAGCGTTAGGGTTTCTAAAATAATGCCAAAAGGCCCCAAAGTCGAAGAATGCATGGAAGTTGAGCTATTCTGTATGCCCAGCCAGGAAAAGAACCTATTAATATGCCGGACCAGCTCGTCAGAGAAAAAGCTCGAACGTGTTAATCCGCACCGATCATAGGCTTCTCTCTTGCTGAATTGCATGTCAAGATCGTCAGACGGGACGAATTTGTGGATGTTTTGGCTGCCAATGCAGGCACGTACGATCATAGCAGCAGCAAAGGTCAGTCTAAACGATTTGGAAAATGTAACTGACGCGAGCCGTTCGACATGCAATTGTGAGAACCGATTTCGGCCATCCAATTTTAAATTCGCGCGTGATGAATTCTAGTATTTAATAAAAAAGTGGTATATATCAGCCATCTAAGAGTGATTGGACTAGTTTCCTGCATATGGTCAAAAATCCGACGGTTCGTGTCGACTTTATGGAAACTATCGGGCGCTTAATGCGAAGACCAAACGCGATCGTTATCTGTTGCCATATCTAACCGATTTCACACACATTCTGTATGGAAAAAAAGTTTTTTCAAAGATTGATTTGATGAAAGCGTTTCATCATATTCCAATCGAACGAAACCGCTACTGCAACCCCGGTTATTCGAATTTAAATATATGGCGTTTGGACTTTCAAACGCTTCGCATACGTCATATTGACAGTGTTCTCGCGAACTAGAATTCGTTCATCGGTTACATAGACGATCTGTGTGTCGAGTCCGAGTAGATTGATGATCACAAAAATCATCTGCCCATTCGGTTCGAACAAGTTCGTGAATTATGTGTCAGAGTCTGAATTACGGTTTCTCCGTCATTGTTTCAAAACGAACGGCCTACAATCTTTGCCCGAGAGAGTCGATTCAATTACGAATGATAAATTGCCCACAATTACAAAAGATTTGAGAAAGTTTCTCCAAATGTTTCACTTTCACCGTCGATTTTGACCGTATGCCGGCGAACAACAGATTCCGCCACAAAAAATGATCTTTGGCAACCGAAAAAATGATAAGACCGTGTTACATTGGACACCCGAAACAACGGCTATATTTAAACAGTGCAAACGGGAATAAGCAGCAACAACGATTACGATAAAAAGGGCGCCATCGATGTTACACATCGATGAATCTGAATACGCTCTAGGTACTGTGTTGCACCAAATATGCGAAGTAGCATGAATTAGGTAGTGGCAACAAAAAATTGATAAAACGAAAATTAATTGGACAGACGAAACTTTTAGTTCGAGGAGTGCAAACAGTCACTTGCCAATGTCACCTTGTTGTATTATCCAGATATGACTGCTGACTTAAATATCACGGTCGATGCTTTTGATATTGCCGTTGGTGCTGTGCTTCAGCAGAAAACATTCAAAGGTTGGCAACCGATAAAGAGCTGATTGCCATTTACTTGAGAATGAAACATTTTCGGCACTATGTTGAGGGTCGTAAATTTACAATTTACACCGACCATAAGTCGATATATTTTGCATTTAAACAACATTCTGAAAAGGTGTCATCACGACAATTGCGACATTTAGACTCTATCACGTTCCGGGTAAGGCGACATTATAGTTCCAATAACTGACGTAGCTGATGTTTTATCACGAGTAGAGACGATCAGTTTTCCAAACGTAATTCATTATGAGGCTATGGCAGATGAACAAATTCAGGATCCAGAATTAGACACATTAAAACTATCAAATGTTTTAAAATGAAACTTTGTCCTATTCCGGGCCCTATGAAATCAATTTTCTGTGACAAATCGTTTGCCGTTTAATTCGGCCAAATATAGAATGCAGATTTTCAAACATTTTCCTAATTTGCCACATTCTGGTGTTAAGACAACAGTTCTTCTGATTTAGGAACGATTTATTTGGTTATCTTTAGAGAAAGACTGTGCGGAAACAAGGACAAAGACTGTTTAGAGTGTCAAAAGTCAAAGGTGACACGTCATGTCGTATCGCCAGTAGGTAAAATCCTCGTGCCGAGTGAACGTTTTCGCCATGTTCATATTGATATCATTGGACCGTTGTCGATGTCAGAAGCGTTTGCGTACTGTTTAACATGCATTAATTTAATAGATACGCAACTGCGAAAACGGTGGCAATTGCTTTTTATTCCGGCTGGATTTCGAGATTCGGTTTACCGTTGGAAATAACAACCTAACAGCGAAGTCAATTTGAGTCGGCATTGTTTCGTGGATTTTCGTCGTTTATGGGAATAAGTAGATATAGAACAACTCGATATCATCCCAGTTCTAATTGTATGATCGAACGTTGGCACCATACGTTGAAAACTGCAATACGAAATTATCGAAACAAAAATTGGGTCCGTGCATTGCCAACCATTCGGTTAGGATTACGATCACTGACAAGAGACGACGTTGGGGTATCGATTTCTGAATTGGTCTATGAAACGACTATACGTCTACCTGGGGAATTCTTTCAAGAAACCGAATACAATATTAATGAGTCCGAATTCGTTGCGTTGTTACGCATCAAACAAGTAAAAAAAAACGTTTTTAAAGATCTTAAAACTTGTTCTAATAATTTCATTAGTTACGATTGTCTTAAATCATCATTAAAACAAATTAATAAGAAACCGTTTGAAGGAATTTTTTTTTGTGCCGATGATGGATGGAAAACAAAGGATAATTTCAATTGATAGGAAACCATAATCTCATTGGAGCCAACCGTGACATTTTCGATTTTTCTTATTCACTTCATATGTGTTTTCGACATCATTCGGCAACAATAAAGAACATTACCAAAATTAATTGCTGCTCAGAAAAATAGTTGAGGTTGGTCGAAAAAAGATCTACGTGGTTGCACTACTACACTCTGTTGCTTCCACTATGCTGAAAAGAACCTGCAATTAGCAAAACTTTTAAAGGAAATCAAAACTAATTCAAAGCCCATGTCTTTTTATTAGCATTCATCCAGGATACAGAATAGCCGATTACAGTTTTGGCCTGGAACCGATAGACCTTTAGCGAAACATATTGAACACATATTTTAGAGGTTTACTTCACTTCTGCAATAACATGTATATACTTAGTCATCTTTCATGTAAACTACAATTTAGCCTTTGTCTCCCTGCAAATCTCTACAAGTGAACAGACGGAAGTAAAATTTATTTAGTCTTTAAGGAAGTCAATCACCAATTTTCAACAAAAATTAATTGCCGCTGGTCTTTACAAGCATATAGACAATATTGTAATTGTAAAGTTCATCCACCCTCTGATAAAAAAAAAATGAAACAAAAAACTGAATAAAACCATTTCCAATTCCACATCTTAATTTGTACGCGTCACATACACATTTTAACATTCAAAACAACAAAATACAACACAATTTGAGCATCATTATTAGTGCATATTTCACTATAATCTACATGTATGTTCATATAGTGTATACTATGACATTATAGTTTCATAAATCTAATTAATTCTGAAATAACTGGAAAAAAAAGAAGAAGAAAATTAGTCCAATACACAGGCGCACACTTTATATATTTTATAATTTTGTATATTATGTTTGATGATAAAAACCGGAAATGATGTAAATTAGTTGTAGGTTGACTATGTCGATGAATGATAAAAATGATGATCACTACATTTGTACAGAAATGTCGGACTGGTCAAGAAAAAAAGTCAGAGAACAAATTCTTAAAAGTTTATGCAATGAACTTGAACAAGATTTATTCTCGTTGACCAGTGTTTCGGCTCTTTTTCTCATCGTCAAGACATTATATGATTATGTGGTAATAACAATTGTCCACCTTTTTTTTTCAAACGAAACATTTTTCGCAAAAATGTCTCGTTATAATTGAATTTTTATCTTCACATGCAACATGCATATAACACAAAAAATATTTAATCGATGATGATTCTTTTGCCAAATACATATAATAATAATGTAAATTCGTTTTATCCATATGTGCTTTTATCAGATCATTAAAATGGCACGATATATAAATTGTCGTCGTTTTTTTGCAAAATTTAATTGTGTATTGAAATTAAATTTGAAAAAAAAAATACAAATCATCTATAGGTATATATAAATATTTTTTTTTAATTAAATTGAATTTTATCTGAGCTCTGCGCTATGTGTGCAATGTTGTTGCTAACGATTTGTGTGTATTTTATAAAATATGTTCTGTGAGTGTGTGGTTCAAGGCTATTTCCAATTAGTTTATTATAATCGGTCGGCAATATCTGAATAATAATTGTGAGAATTTTCGCATCGAAAAAAAAAAACAATCAAAAACACAATTATTATAAAATGTAAAATGATTATTAGGCGAGACAACAAGAACAAGTTCAAGCGCATGCAATTTGATTTAATTTGGACATGTAGATGTAGATAGCCTTGAACCACACACTCCTTGCGGCAGTAAAATAAAACAAAAAAAAAAGAGAAAAGTGCTCATACAGGCCTGTATAGAAGAAAAGCCTGGCCATGTGCAAGAAGAATAAATACGAAACAAAAAGAAAATTGATTAAAACCTTAAGCGCAAAGTAGCCGTCAGGTGTTAAATCCTTGATCTGTAGCACATATGATAATATTGGCCCATTCGGAAATGGTCCCGGTTCCCATGAAACAGATATCCGTGTATGATCAACAGCCACAGCTCTTACAATTGCTGGTTCAGACAATGGTATGCCCATTGGCAATGTACTTATTATGACGCTCTGCTCGGAAAATAGTTCCTTTTCATGGTTTGGTGATAGAATAAGTGCCACTCGAAACTATATGGCAAAAATATAAGAATAATGATCCATGTATTGTTGTCAATGGCTGCGCAAATGTCTCTTCTCTTCTTACTCGATATTTGGTGTACGGCTGCAGATTGTCGACGCGAACCGTTGAATTGTCGCCCATACTTTGATTACGGCAAAATTTCCAATCGCCTACCACTTCTTCGTAACGCCACTGAACTAAATAGCTTTTCGTTATATATGGCCGTCCTTTGGTGAATTGATTCAGTCTCGGTGGAATTTCCCATTCAAGGGACAGTGAGGTGGCTGTTAAACTGTCGGCAACTAAAGCCGGTGCAGACGGTGTACCGACTTCATCTGGAATTGATGACAAAATGCTTATTTTTTGTTGTTGTTGATCAATTCGGTTCATGGACGAAATCGAGCCCAAGTTAACAAAGCAGTTTCGATCATGCAGCAAACGTATATACAAATGAGATACGTTTTAAATCTGTACTTACCAATCAGCCAATTAAAATATCTGTTTAATGCATTATTGCAACCCATCACACAATAGAGTTCGTTTGGCTCTTCTTGTTCGTTTATTGTCTATGAAATAAATATGGAAAATAATATTTTTATGCACAGAAACCTGCATTTTCTGATGGAAAACGGTTTTTTGTTTACACGTTTTTACTTACACAAACTTGTTTGCATGATGAGTCTAAAGCCGCTTCCCATAATTTACATCCTAAGGTACACTGAAACGAAGAGAAAGTAAATTTTTGAAAAAAAAATATACAAAATAACAGTTAAAATATGGTTTGTATAATTCAATTTGTTTGAAAACGAAAAGTAAACTTTCCCATGTATGTAATGAAAAGGTAACAGGTATACGGTATATGACTTAACGAATATGAGAAAAACGTTAATACATTGCCAAGAGTTTAATATTAAACAGACAACATAGTGTGGAATATATACACAAATGTAAAATGTCTGAAGGATAAAAGGTCCTTTTCTTTTAATAAATTTACTCTCGAGTATTTTCTGTTATGCCTTTTGTATGTCTTCACCATTTCTTCTTCACCTTCGCAGCACTGCCACTTGAAATGTTTGTTATTTAATTATTCGTTTAAATTTTGTTATTTATTTACAGAAGCTCAAGCTTACATATATTATCCTGTACTTATGTTATAAATATTTATAATCCATAACATTGATAAAATATACAAATCAAGTAGGAATAACTCGAAACTCAATGCTGTTTTCTGTGCAACAAAAATGTCACCAATAAATGAAGAAACATTTTCAATGGCGGATTCAGTTGACCCAAAATTATTCCACAATTTGTAATTGTTTATTAAATTTCAGTTTTAATAAGCATAGATTTTTTTTTCAATTTTGATCTATAGATCTAATGAAATATTAAAATAAAAAAATAATCTAAAAGCTTTGTCTGAATGTGGATTATCGTAATATCCGAATTTTATCGATTTGATATAGTTTAGGCATCAAATCAAAATTGTCTTCGAATGATCTGATCCAACTAACACACACGATGCTATGAGTGTACTCAGAGTGAACACATTGTGTGTTTACATGAGATTTAGAGTCCAAGCAGAGTAAACGCTGATTGTACACAATTCACATTGTGTTGATATGGTCACGCTTTGTTACTGGGAGAGATTATATATTTTATAAGATATTAAATGTTTATGTACGATCACGTCGAAGATCATTTGACGTAGAGCCAATTGAAAAATTATCACTAGGTAACGAATCAAAATTATGCACATCACCACCGACAAATTTAATGTGAATGGACATAATAGGTGGCAGCATGAAAAAGGGAGGCGCCCCAAATCCTATTCAGCCTAAGTCTTCCAATGACCTAAATTCGGCCCTGATCATATACACATAGATGTGATAAACCGGATTACAAAAGCATTGCAATCGATGTACAAAATATGTAAGAAAAGTTTATAGAAAAGTTTACGATCAACACGAGAAAAACCGGAATAGCAAATCGAACAGTCAGATTTTTGAACGGTCGCATCGAATTGTTGAACAGTTATTTTAATGAATTATGAACTAATCATTTTTCACTTGCTACATTAGTAAATGGAAGTGATCAAGACGAAGTAGCTTATTTTGCGGAAGATGCATATTCTGTTGTTGAGACTAAGTATTCTCTGGCGCTCAACATCGTCTACTTCTTCGTCTTTAAAGCCGATCTTCGTAACATATATAGTTCAACGACAACAAACCCCGTCTCTGCCCCGAATTACTACTCCAAAGTGTACCGAAAATATTTTAGAATGGCCTTCGATCGGGGATTTGTTTACTTCAATCATCATCTACAATGAAGAACTCTCAAGAGTATAATGTCTTCAATATTTGAAGGGCTACATCAAGCAATATGAAAGTAAATGTGTCATAGTTAACACACATTCACATCGTTTTATGTCAATATCAGGGCTAAAAAAAAGATTAATGTGCAAGCTGGACAATCAACGAATTGTCGACCAAATAGTAGTATGGTAAAAGCTGAGTTAATTTGCACCAGCATAGTAGTAGAGTACATACATTTCTTTAAAATTAAATGAAAATAATCCGCCACTGATTACAGGCTTTAGCTAGAACTGCGATATGCCAGTTAGTTTTCACTAAATTTTTATCAAATTATGGTCCACGAAACGCCAAAGCATTGTAGTTTTACTAAAATATAAAAGCTTGCTGTCACATGGAGAATTTTCGATCTATCTAAACTGTTGAACTGGCCAAAAACGGATTATTCTAATACA
>JANTEX010018337.1:0-10707 GCA_024741295.1 Macrocera vittata
CTCATGTGTGCATGGCTGACAAATGACAATACGAAGGCAGGTCTCCTTCCAGTGGCAATTACGGTCGTACTAATCAGCTTTGCGGATGGAGAAAAGGAACTCTCATAATCATTGGTTGTGATACTAACGCTCTTCACAAGGTGTGTAGTAGCGCCATTATTAATGAGGGGTAGTTTCTTCTTGACTTATTGATTAATTGCTATACGAAAACGAATGTTTCGTACACACAATATCTGGCATAAAAGCTTATGCGACTGCTGACGACGGACGCGACGGGAGACTTTCCGCAAGTTCTGTGGTGTTCATTTTGAGATCAAGTCATGCCGGTGCAAAGAACTTTCGCCCCATCAGTCTTTCGTCCTTTGTGATGAAGACTATAGAAAGACTGATCGCTTCATTCGTGATGACGAAAACAAGTGGTCTTTGATAACACATCAACTGTAATGATAACCAGGGCTGCCACTGAGTATAGACACTGCTCTGGTGTCTTGTGGTTGACAGTCTTCTTGACAGACTGAACCTCAGCCGGCTTCTATGCTCAAGGCCACCTTCGGCATGCTGATTTTTCGAGTAGTCAGAGTCACAGGTGCAGTACAAATAGGCTTACGTGCAGTACATCGAGATCCGAAGTAGTACAGATCTCAAAAAGTAGAGCGGTTCCTTGAACGCCTGTGGGCGGGCAATGGACACAAATGGTAAAGCAGTTGTTTTGTTTATATTTGTGCTGTAAATCGTCTAAAAGAGTGCATCAAAGTCGTGCTACTCTAGGGGACTGATCATTCAGGTACAGAGGATATTGGGAAGAGGGAATAGGCTGGTAGAGAACTTTCCGGTAACCCTCCGTGTCGATATGAACCGATAATCGGATTCTCTCTTACTAAATTGCATCTGATAATCGCCGTCCGGATCAGTAATGAACACCTTAGACATGCAGACGGTAATATGTTATTTGGTTTTATAAACAATCAAATGAGCTAGAAGAGTTCTTTAGTCTTGATGTGACCAAGTAGTTCGACTTTGTCTGCAGTCTTCTCTACTTATCCATCTTTGTATCCATAGTTTTCCAAAGGCTATTGTCGATTTCAGTCTTGACAGCTTTTTCATTTCCCATGATGCCTCAGTGTACTAGAACCCATTATAGCACCACTGGTGCCCTTTCCGCTAAAACGTTAATGGCTTCCCTGCATCTCAGAACCAACACCGATGTCGTCCTGTTTGATGCCAGAGCCAGTAGAGCTGCCCAGCTATTCGAGTATACCAATTGCACACAAAAGATTTGGCAAGGGCAATGGCACGTCTGTTAGTATGAGCAATGGGAATAGGCATAAGTAAATGAATTTCAGATCTTCTACGAATTATCTAATAATTCCTCCAGAAATCCCCTTAGTTTTCTCAGTTCTTCAAAAATCTCGTTGGATTTTCCAAAAAATTCTTCTGCCTTATCTCAGAACTTTCTCAACATTCTATCAGAACTCCTTCTTATTTTTTCGTAATTTCTACGGACTTCCCCGAAATTCTACGAGAAATGCTCATTTATGATAGATAATGTTTAGAGTGGTAGCAAGAGTAGAAATTGAACAATAACCCGCGGCATTAGAAGGTGGACAGAAGTGGTCACACTTAGGATTAAAAATCCTGGTGGGGTGCTCCCAAGTTAAAATAGCTCAACTGCGCTCCCAAGATTCTAGTTACGCCACTGACCAGAATCGTATTCTGGATGCATTCCAAAACTAAACATCAGCTACTAGGTAGGCTAGGCCACTAGCTTCTCTTGGCTGATATCCAGACCTTGTGTGCCGGAATTATCATCGAACTAATTTTTAGACTTTTTTCTCAAAAGAGTTTCAAATATATTGCAATTTCGTATTCACACAATCAGTAATCGAACTATTCAAATTCCGGACACGGGGTCATTCAAAGAAAAAAATGATTTTATTTATGACCACATGTCTATAGCGCACATTCGTATAAAATGTGTATTCAGTACAAGAGAAATAATGTGGCGCCATTACTTGCACACCAATTCATCTGATTTGCATCAGTCATTCATCTCTTGCATATCGCATGTAACGTTCACTATTATTTGATGGCAACCGAAGCAAGAAGCATCACTTGAGTTTTTTTCCTGTTTTTTTTTTTTTTATTAAAATAAACAAATAAATGAAATACAGAAAAATATATAAACGATTGACAGGTAAACGTTATTGAAATTTATGAAATTTATAACAATTTATATATGAAGAGTTGTGGAGTATGTGTACAATCGCATCTTCGTTAGATATATTTTATCGTATTCGAACTCTTAGTTGACTTAAAATTGAATAACTATATGGTGGAGTGACTACCTTTATCGTAAGGTATAGGTATCAAAAGCTATAGAGCAATATAGTTATGTATAGACCGGGCACCAATAACATTTTTTTTTAATATTTATAGATTATAAGCAACACGGGCTATAGTATTCTTTTTTTTCCTGTTGTTGTGGGAAAACGAATCGCATCTGTAAAGAACAGGCAAAATGGTTTGGAAGAATTTGATGATCATCGTTGTCTTATGTGGTTTTGATTAGACTGAAATGAAAAATCAGACAAAACCTACTACAGGCGGTATGACCTCAAAACTCATTTATTACACAGCCGAGCAATAAATATTGCCTAGCTACAAGATTCTGCTTAAGTGCCGTTTAAGTTTATGTGACTCAACCACAAAATCGGACAAAGTCCTAATCTGCGAAAACATCACCACATTGTTTGATTTTCAATTTTATTTTCATGATTCTATGCTGAAGCCTAGATAGCTTAGACCATAACTTGCATCTGACAAGTAGGCTGATTCCACGGCAGGTGCCGAGACAATATAATTAACAATTAAGTGTTTTGTGATATCCTCTTGCGCGTTCACTAAACCAAAAGCTTCAGCATAAGTGGAATTGAAAATTGTTCTTATGGCTGCTATCGGTCCACTACTGGACCGAAACTGTACCTCCATAGGACAAATAAAGTTGGAAGTTGCAGACAGAAAAAAGGTTTTTCTTATCATAATCTGAAATCTGTTCAGACTTAACATGAAATTCAAGTGTAGCAGGCCTAAAATTGAACGAGTCCTAATTTCCATTATCACCTTCTGATTCATATTTGAGGGTCGCTTCAAATTCAGTGAATTATGGATGTTTCTTCAACGGATCCCTTTCTCATTCAGATTAAGATTCGCCACCGGTTCCGTATCGGATCCTTTATCATATCGTGTATTGAATCCATTTTCAGTCATGCATCGAATCCGTTTCTTTCCCTGTGTCGGATCTAACGCCTGCGATTCATCGCATTTGTTTCCAGTCTCGATATAAACTTGATCTGTACAACTCCTTTATCCGAGTCAATAGTCAATATTAACGCCGAGAACCGTCAGATATAAACAGTGCCGATATTGGATCGGTTCGGATCCATATTTTCTGAAGGTTTGATTCCCAAACTGTATCGATTCCAGATCTGTGCATGCTCTGCTCCGAATCCGAAATAATATGTAACTAATCCAAAAAAATATACGGAACCGTTCTGGATCCAATTCGGATCCGATCCGAAATTGATTCGGAACCAATCCGGAACCGATTAGGAACCAATCCTTGTCCAATCTGAAACCAATCCGGAATAGATCCGGTACTTATTCAAGAAACAAATCCGAAAACAATACATAATGAATCAATAACCAATGCGAAACCAATTCGTGATCGCAACGGAACAAAACCGGAGCCAATCGAGATCAAATCCGAAGCCAACCTAGATCTAATCTGAAATCGTTCCGGAACCAATCCAAAACCAAACCAGTATCGATTTGGAACCAATCCGGAGCCAATCAGGAACCAATCCAGAATTTATTCGAAACCGATTCGAAACCGATACGCAACCAATCCGAAACCGATCAGGAACCAATACGGAACTGTACTACAGTTACGGATCAGGTTACTGTACCCGATTTTGTAGTTGGAACGTGGCACCATTGTTGGGCCAGGCACCCATCTAATTCATTCAGGCCTTCGAATCAGCGTAGTGTGGTCAACTATAGCACAGTTATTGAAATCAGTATACACAACGTCAAGCAGGGATCCGGATTCCATCAGCCCTAAAACAAATTGAGTCAGTTCTACTAATTCCAAAAAATCCCAACACTTGTTCGGACCGAATTGCAGCTGAGCCCCGTGATTGGATGCAAAAGTTGTCTTGTCGATGCCCATAGGTGATGGCAATATGGCGGACCTGGGCTGCCATTTGAGTATAGCTGCCATACAACCATTTTCAGGTCGAAAAATGTCCCATTTTTCAAAGTAGCAGGAAGTAGCTTAAACATCAAAAGTCCGAAGTTCGATGAAAAGAAGTCGGGTATCTTTGTTTTCAAATGACGTATTCCGTTAGTCCGTACCATGCACATAGCTCGAAAAATCGAGACAAGCTCAAAAGCTTACTAAACCCAAATCTTATTTTCGAAAAATTCTTAAACAAATTTCGAAATATCCCAAAATGCCCCACACACGGTCCATCTCAATTCACAGGCTGGACATTCCGTGCGAACATTGTGCTAAAAAAATATCCCAGTCGGACATTTTTTAAAAAATGTCCCGCTCCGGACATTTTTTAAAAAATGTCCCGCTCCGAACCGAAAACTTTACAACTCCAAAGCACACCATTTGCTCTGACTTTCGATGACTAAATTTGAGAAAAACTCCAACTTATATCCCGAATTTCGAAAAGCATCCCACCGGCATCACATCTATTTTTGAAAATAATAACTTTCTACCGTACATAGTACCCACCTAAAATGAATCCCTGAGAATGTCCCAAAAAAATCCAACAATATCCCAAAGGGATATTTTTTTATAAATTGCCCTCCACTAAAGAAAACAAAAAAAATATATGCACACCCCCACCTATCGGCACTCTAAATGGGTGAAATTAAATTTAAAAAAAAAAAACTCAACCCCCTTTTGTTGCACGGGTGTATTCCGAAAAAATCCCCGACCTGCCAGAAATCATTTTCACCAAAATTAAACATGACCCTCCAAAAATCAACATGCACTTATATGGAATGACCGCAAAAAAAATAGAATGGCCGCTCCATAAAAAGCATAAAAATATATGGTATTCCTGTACTCCTAACCGTTTGGCAGCAATTGGCATTCAAAGTTCCGATTTTGAACTCTGGAACTACCTTTAGTAGAAGCACCCTGTATGGCTTAAAAGTTGCGAGACGATCTCACACAGTACATTTAACTTAATTTTTAGCACATTTAGATCAAAAGTTATTGCCGTTGAAAGTTTTCGAACAAATTTACAGGGTGTCCCATATCTACAAGTTTTGCCGCAGACCCCTAGAGTATTACTGAGAAAGTTGCGCGCTGACGGGGTCTAAATGACAATGGAAAAAATTGAGATTTTTTTGAGCAAATAGATTTTTTTCCGCATTCAATTGTATGAAAACAGGGTGTTTTTGGCATAAAAGTTGCCACTCACGACACCTTGAAGGTAGAAAAAAAATGTTTTTTTTTTTCGTGCAGCCCGGAATTTTTTATAGTCAACTCCTAATTCGCTTCGAGAATTCGCAGCGCTGCGCGCAAGACAGTTTTGGCGCAAAGTGGATTTTGGCGCTGTAAGTATATAAACTCAAGTGCAGTTCAAAATCAGATACCGTTGCAAAAGTTAATTGTTGGTAAAAAGAGAATTGACAACACGAAAATTCAGTGAACGCCCGAAACAATCGATTTGTTTGACAAGTACAAAAATGACCTTGTGACAACAACAATGCTTGCGTATCCTGCTAAAGACGCCACATTGTTATTAAACATAGTAGTCGGTGCTGTAGCTCAGGGTCGCTCCAAGGTAGTAACACAGCTTGATTTCATTGGTCAGTTCAGTACGGACACATGCCATATGTCTGACAACACGGATTCAATATTTCTGGAACATCTTCAACATTGTATTACGACACATCGGATCAATATGCTCGACCATTCGATCCAAAACACATCAAAATCGAATCGTTTCGTAACTTTACAATCTTGCGCATCATGATTCAATAGCAACAACGAGACTCGTTCAAAACTCGTTTGTTTAATCTGGTACGAAGCATGATGCTGCAGAAAATTTTAAAATGTAAAATGCGAGCGATTCAAGGTCTACGTTCACAACAAAATGGTTGGGTTGTCTACTGGTCCGCCAAACAATCGATTTGAACACATTATCATCGGTATTGTTGGTACATTGTCACCGTCGAATGGAAATCGTTATTGTTTGACCATCGATCGGTTCAGTAGATGACAAGAATCTATTTCATTGTTGAACATTACGACTGAGATAGTGGCTCAGCACTTGATTTCTGGTTTGATTTCACGATTCGGCACACCACTGAGGATTAAATCGGAACTCGGCAGGCAGACAGTTTGAGTCGACAATGTTTAGCGAATTGTCGAGAACGATGTTATAAATCATCTGAAAACAACGAACTATCATCCGCAGACTAATAGCATTATCGAAAGATGACATCGAACGTTAAAATCCACGATAATGTGTCGACAATTGAGTAAATGGTCAGAAGTTTTGCCAACCATTTCTCTCGGTCTACGATCCTCTTTCAAGTGCATATTGGTGCCACTTCAGCAGAACTTCGTTTGTCTGGTGAGTTTTTTGTGTCTAACGGTAAATCTGCTTTGCAGTCTGAATTCGCACAAAATTTTCGTGATATCATGCATCAAATCAAACCTACCGAGACGTCGAATTACAGTAAGGCGGTTATTTTAATCATAAATTATTGGCTGATTGACGATGGATCTCTCGAGACTTTTAAGCGATTCAACAAATATTTTAGTAGTTAGGAAATATTGAAGTAAATCTGAAATGAAAAATCTAATATCCGTTAACTCGAACTCCCAGATTGACATTGATATGCTACCAACAAGCATTCATTGTGATTCGCTCATCGTGAGTATGCCTTTAGATAGGTCTCAACCTTATACAGAATCTGTCTGGTTTCTTCTTCACCCCTTCTAAAGATATTTTAAGTTGATTCCTCAATATTTGTCTGGTTTCTAAGCAGCATCATCAAGTATTCATCATTGACTTACAACCTTTTGATTTGCTTCTCGTAATTTTTACACGTAATCTTGGCCAAGTATACTCAACGGTAAATAAATATTGATATTGGATTATGATTGATTAACATTTGTTTTGCTTAGTTTTGCCGCCACTTTGTCTCTATATATGCCTCTTCGTCAACAGATCTCGTGACACCTCTCTAATTTTCCAAAATTCTTTCATTTGATCTTCTAAATTCTCTTCGGCCAACGCACCGACTATTTTTCGTTGACTTTTAAACAAATAATGACTAATTTTTCTGGACAAAATCCATCCCAACGTTGTATGTTGTGTCATAAGTATCTACCTCTGTCTTCCTTTGTAAGCCCTGAAAGCAATATTTTCTTGTAAACTTGTAAACGCCCAGAAAGTTGTTAATTGGACCAGTTATATCGAGACCTTGATCGACCAATACTAATCCATCAAGTCTTTTTCAAGTCCCGGCAATTTTGTTGTCAATTATTTTAGAACCAATGTCGAAGTCTGTATGAAATATGTTGATTTATGTAATGGTTGTTTTTGAAACACTACCATGTCATTTACAGCACCAGGTCGCCCAGACCACTAACAGTAGCTGAGGAAGATTTAGGTCTTAAATTCAATCGCTGTACCGCATGCGTTGTTACAAATGGTGATGAGGATCCTTGATCGATTAACGCCCGCATTATTACCTGTTGACCATCAGATGCCGTCACGTTTATTCGTGCCGTAGCAACAAGTACATTTACTTGAGGTATAAGCGATAACTTGAGCACGATGTAATAAGTAACTGTGGCTAACATTACCACTTTTGCACACATATTTTGACGTGTACCTACTCGGTTTTTGAATGCGATGTCAAACATTATTCACCGTATTTATTAGCCACAGTTCACAGTCGTCATTTTCTTAAATTCATGACACTGGTACAGTTTGTGCTGCTGGTTACACTGTGTCATTGACAATATCATCCTATGTCTGATGCTCATCATTCGTGTGATATATTTTTCAATCGTTTTTGTCTGCTTGAAATATGATGTCTTCATACAAAAAAATGTTTTTTAATCGTCTTATGTTACGTCTTTGGACAAAATAGTCTAACCAAGTCAGAATTCAAGATTGTCATTGTGCGGGACACAATGTGATGAGCCATTTACCCAATTTCAGATTAGTTTGCACCATTTTTAGTTGCTGCGCTCTTGAAGTCTTGTTGCACAGACTTGGTGGTAAAATTTTCAGGCTTAAAAGCGTGATGTGCCTGATGATTCCCAGCTTTCCCACCAAATGACGAAACAACTAAAAATAGTGCAAATTAATATGATATCTTCATGCTCTACGCTAAATCTTGTCCTATAATTTTCTCTGCTTTTTACTCGCTGACGAAACCAACCTCGTCTTTGATATGTGCATCTCCTTTTGATTCACCGAATTTTAAGTATTTTTGCTTCCTTGCTTGCTTAATGTTTCCAATAATGACTCTATTTCGTGAAGAATAACTTGTTGTCCAGTATTTAACGTGGTCAACGTCATTTGCACTTTTTGCAATACTCCCGAAAAACACTAACAAATGGCTCGAAGGACCATGTGCAATCTCGTAATATTTTACTACGCCTTACAGCTGGTAATTTGTACTAAAATTTTTATATTCCGAATTTTATTAATAAGAGCGATACAGCGGGTTATTAATCACAAGACTAATAATTGGAGAAAGTAGGGTAATTAAATCAGCTATATTAGATATTCACAGTTGGTCACTATTTGCAACCAAAAAAACTGGTTTGTGTCTGGAAATATTGGATATTATATAATAATGGGACATGTAATTTAGATTTATCCGCAGACTTATTCAAGTGAACTTACCTAATGGGCATGTCCGGGTCATGTTTTCGCCATGGACAAAATCCCCTATTTTAAAAACTACTGTTTATAAAATGGTGCTGAAAAATTATTCGATTTAATGTTTGATACACTTTACTATATAGTTTACGACCTATTGGTAAAAATATATATCTACGAGAACTTTTAGAGAATTGATTGCCTGTTACTTTTAGCTATGAAGTAAGAATTTTAAACCAATGTTTTTAAAAATGATTGATGAAAAATAAATCCTTGCAGCACCATGAAATCCAGCACCTTATTTTGTTACTGTCACCCTATCTATATATGTGTTTCATATCAAAGTATTTATAGTAATTTTCATCTTCAATTATTTATAAACATGTGCATTCGGTAGGCGATTTTAGATACATACATAACGGTATATGTACATAAATATATACGAAATTAAAAAAACATATTGGCAAATAAAAAACAATTATAAATAGAAATTTTATTTAGATTATTTCTTTAAAAGATTAAATTTCATTGGAAACAAAATAATAATAATTAGGTTAATTATTTTATGTGATTTTTACACTACGCAGTTTTTCTTTTGGGGATTCAGAAATACAGAAATGATACATATTAAAGTGATTTAACAAGCGAATTTATGATGATACACTGATACACATAATTAGAAAATGGCATTAATTTGTAATTGTTTTGTCTAAAGAAAAGATATATCAAAATTGTCGATAAAAAAGTAGGATGCGTATTGTGTAAGGTGGACAGAGAAAGTTATTAAAATGGTTTATAGCTTAGGGTTTGGGCGTTTTATTTTCAATATTCCTTATTGGATTTTAATTACATATCTACAAATTAGCATATAAAGAAAAGTCTCCCATTGAATTTCGAAAAAATTAAATTTAATTTAAATACATATAAGTGACTACTAAATGAAAATCATGGTTCAATCCCAGGTCAAAACATGAAAAATTTTCATTTGATATTCAATGAAACTTAGGGCTTTGCCAAAGTTCAGCATGATGGAATGAAGGATCTTAATGTTGCCTCTAACACAAGTACAAACGCTTCAACTTACAGATTAATTTATTAATGGATCACTTATTATACGTAACTATTTCTTTTCTATTAATGCAATCAATCATAAATATTTTGTTTGATAATTTAACTTAGTTTAATTAGTTTTTATGATTTTTAGTTGATTGTTTTTAATTCTTTGAGATTTTTATTTGAATTCTTCTTCTTTTTTTGAAATTAACTGTGCGTTTGAATCATCAATAGGTTTAAATATCTGTCATCTTAACGTTGAAAGCGTGTTCCCAAAACTTCACCAATTCCGTTGAAACTACTGTTTACACCCTCTTTAGAAATGACTGTTTTAGGCGTCGAAGTAGCGGCGTCGCTTTAAATCTTTGGCATGACCTTACCGCTAAGGTCATTTCTTTCTCTTCTGGAAGTCTAACGGAGTATACGTTTATCGAAGCGATTTTTCCAACCCATAAAGTTCTAATTGATGTCCTTGAACTTGACGTTCTGTCCGGATTGATGCAACACTCGAATTGTAGTAACGGGTGATTTTAACAATAACTTTCTCGTCAATCCCAACGGAACTTGTGTAATGTATCAAAGAGGTGGCAGTAGCTCCTGCAGATTTAGGTATTTTATTTGGAATATTATGGTGCGAACATTAAGCTGCATTTTCGTTATATAGGAAAATTATATATTACGATTATGAAATCGTAAGAGGGCGGAAAACTTGTGTTTGGGT
>JANTEX010018448.1:0-10706 GCA_024741295.1 Macrocera vittata
ATATTTGCTTATGTGTAAGAACAACAGTGGCGTAGCGTGCGTTTTTTAAGGTCAAATTCTATTAAGCTTATTAGCTGCATTAATTTTATCAATGACTAAATCGTAATTAAAAATTTGTGAGTTGGTGAAAATCACTAGCGGGCGACCAAAAAATCACACGCAACGCCCCTGAAGAACAATTAACTGCAATAAACTAGATTCTGCACTGATTTTTTAATAAAATTTTCAAAAAAACATTACTCTCAGTTAGACTTATATACTTTCGAATACATATACAGGCCAAACATTTATTAGTATATACAACCGAGCGTATGTTGTATCTCAAAAACTGATTCAGCGGGAGAAAGAACTTAAGAAAAGTCACCTCTCATCATTAATGGCACATTTCACCTCTTAACATTGGTACATTTTAATCCGGTGTAATTATTATCAGTGAAAATTTGTGCATTTCTTAAAAAATTTGATATATAGAGTTTATAAAGTACAATACCCCTATTTGTGACAAAAATATCATAAATTTGTCGACAAAAATGCCACAATTTATGCACACAAAAATGCAGCATAAAATATTGAAGCATATATTACCAATTTATGTAGAATTTTTGTGGACCTTAAGTGCGGCATTTTTGTCGACAAATTTAAGACATTTTTTAGCCGTCGAGACATTTTTATGGTTTTAATTTGTCGAAAATACAACATAAAATTCTGTCGACAAAAAAATGTACGGCCAGTTAAAAAATTTCAGATCAAACCTGGAAATGGTGTGTGATGGACGACACAAATCATCGAAGCTTTTTTTCAGGCTCAGAAGATTGTTGTCATCTATGCAAAATTTACAATTAATTTACAAACTTTTTGTTGAATTTACAGAAAAATAAATGTGACAAAATAACATTGGATAAATTTATCACAAAAATGTGTGGTAAATAATCAAACCTAGCGATCTCTTATGCCTTCAATATGGTAGTAAAATATTGTCGATAATTGACAAAAAAAATTTTGCAAAATTGTTGTTTATGGTTATACGGGACTACATATATAATTCATTTATTTAACATCAACACAAAACAGTATATACATACAAATATATAATTGAAATAAAATAAATTTCCAGTTCAAATTTTAAAACGCATTTTTAAAAATAAAAAAATAAACAAAGAGTTCAATTTGAATGTGTTTTGTTTGAAATGAATAAACGAACTAAAATTCAAGAATAAAACACTTATTTAAGTACTTAATTTTGTCTAATAATTTATAAAAAAAAGTAATTCTCATTGTAAGCGGATTAAAAAAAATCATCTCACATTGATAATATGTTTAAATTGGATAGCCATATGGTAACATACGATAAACTAAACAAATATAATTCTTCACAGTCCAAATTTAAAACTAATTTTATTATTTTAATTTATATAATAGAATACTATACATACTTTGACTTTCCCCAAGCTTATCCGTATTTACACGTAACGAACTATCAGATGTTTCCAAATTTTGCGGTAAGCTTTTGCTAATCCGGTGATTATCATCCTTATTGTTTCGTCGACGCCAACCACACAACGTCATGGCTTAAAATATATCTATTTTGTATTTTTCCCTTTTTTATTGTATTTGATTTTACAATTTTACAATTTTCCAAACAGCATCTAACTATCTATAATGTATCAGATTCAATATATGTATTATATGGATGACGATAATTCGTGGGTATACATATTTTATAGGCTCTTTTAAAAATAATATTATTGTAACTCAGTGTCTACATAAATATAAAATAAAAATAAAAAAGGGACTTTTGGTTTTTGCTTAACAGAATATATAATATATATATGTATAAATGTGTTTGTGGCCACAAAATTGTGTTCACAAACCATAAATACACATCAGTCAGTACCCATATTAAATTTATTCAAGTACGTGACTTGAAAATTTTAAAGCTAAAAAGTAGGAAAATATTATAAGAACCGTCAAGCATTCACAAATAAACTGAAGAAAATTTTTATTTTCCGGTTCACGAACACCCTTATATATTTTATTTATAACGTCTATAATATAGATTCACGTATATACATAGGATGTGACAGTTTTAATATTGGTGTATATATCACATACTTAAAAGCTTTCACAAAACTTTGCAATTAAGCAACATTACCATTAAGCGTTGTAGCATATTAAAGCAATAAACAATAAATGTTTCATTTAATTATACGTTATTATTGTTTGCACACCAGCACGCATCTTATATCAGCATGATATAAAATGTGTAATATATATATATAAAATATCTGTCGTTGACTTAAATGAAATGTAATTAAAACTTATTTCTTGGTTTCTTCACACCGGCGTTTGTTTATTATGTTTACGTGTGTTATACATAACATATTATATAATCTATGAATAAGGATCTAATGTTACCAAATTATATACGCAACATATTACAGACATCCTCGCAATGTCGTAAATGTAAACATTGTTGTTATTATTATTATTATTATTTACGCTTACGGCACAAAATGTCACCGCAGCGGAATTTCAATTGAAACATAATCATTTATAAATATTTGTATACGTGCAAAAGAAGTTACATTTTACATGTAAGTACACGAAAAATATTTCACTATATAGAAAGAGGACACAAACACACAACGTGTCCTTACCGTTCGAAAGCTCTCTGTTTACTAAACTTATAAACTGGAGTGGAGACTAAAGAAATTCCTAACCTTCTTCAACTCTGCAAAAAATATTTACACAAACCTACCCCTATATACACAAATAGTATCTACAGTCAAATGCAATGTACCTATATAAACGTAACATAAGATCTAGAATAAACAAACACTATAATATTGGTAATCGCGCAACGCCTGGTGGTTGATAAAATATATAATACCAACCGACATATCCCGATTGGCGTTCGCCCCATGAGAGTGGGGTTGATCAGAGTACTTCAAAGTATAATTCTATATGTGCGGTACTGAATATTATGTGAAAATAGTATTAACATCGATTATTATAACTTTGATCTAGTATACATATAGGAGTTAATTTTATCATAACTAAATACGATTTATTCAACGTGATGAATATTTAATTAATTTTCTAATAATTGTAATGCGAATTAACAATAAAAATTAATTGAAGAATTCTGAGAAATTACATCTGAAGATACAATTTTGTTGTCGATTTCATCAAGTCTTATGAATAAATTAATTTTTGAATTTTGCGCTTCATATTTGTGTGCCATATTTAGCGGGAATTTGAATTCTTCTAACTTTGAGATTTCATTCCACAAAAAGTAAGACTTGAATTCACATTGAATGAGGTTTTTTATACCTTTTAAAGGTGTTTTCTCCAAGACGAAAATATTTTTTTTTTAAAAAAGAGGCTCATCACTGATTCCCAGTAAATTAAATTCTCTTCTCTACTAGGTCCACAGACAGGAAAACAAGCAATTTCCATTTGTATGAATTCGTCTAATTATTCATTTAAAGCTTACAGCATAACGTTTATAGATTCAATTTAACGTACCTTAGTTGGTAATAAAATTGGCCGGACCACACCATTTTTCAATAAATTCAATAATATCCGGCACGGTTGTGTGCGGTCCCATTTTGCCCGCTACCGTCAGCTTGCTCCATGCATCACGATTCGCCTGACAATGTGATCGTTGAAATATTATTGGTTGTCGACCCATAACCGGATATGCACAAACAATGCACGGTTGATCGGATATGCCCAAGCTTGATTCGTACAAATTTCGTTCGTCGGTTGGTAATACCTGTGCAGGAGAAGAATAAAGTTGAATTTTTATTTTAGCAACTTTGTGTGTTTTTTCAGGATAAATATATGTGATCTCCACTAAAATTTTAACATTTCCTGGACTAGATAATAATGTCTAGCTTGTATTTTAGCTAAAATCGTAAGGATTTTTGAAATTATAAAATAAGGATGTTCGCTTATCAAAATTAGGTAAGCGGAAATTCCTAACAACGGTGCCATATATCGTGGCAGTCAATCCATATCCGATAGAAATATTAACCTATGGGCAAGAGTCCATTTTTCTGGTACAGTTCCATCAGATTGGATGCAAAAATTTTTGACTCTTAGTTAAGATAGAAAGAAAAACATTACCGTCACACTTCTAAATTTTGTAAGAATGTTCTTAAATGTAACAAATGAGGTCAGAAACAAAACTCCTCAGAATGTACCCAAGTAACAAAAAAAGCAATTTAAGTCAAAATTTCCAAACGTTGCCCTATTTTGAAGTATGATTAGGGCCATCATTTTACACAGTCTTTTTCTTTTACAACCCCAAAAAAGCGCTCTCCCTTACAATGCTCGAAAACCTAAATCGGCTAACTCTGTAAAAAATGCAGCTGCCAAAATTCAATCAAATGCTTTTGGATATAATAAGACATCGAATATAGGTAGATATGATGTCTTTTTCACGAATAATGTATAATAGAGCTGGCCGAAATGGCGCAACTAGGCCAATTAGTGTACGGCCAATTAGTGTACGGAGAAGAAACTGTAGGGAGATAACTACACCGGCGAAAATAAAATAGGCAAAATAGCTAGGATGTGATGCTATTTTCCCCAAACTAGGGCTGAACTAACTTCTGAGTTATCTCGTGAAATTATGCAGAGCAATTTCTGCTCTAGAGATCATCCTTTTATTTTGGCGGAGAACGAAAGTAACCTTTATACCGAAGGCTGGAAGTCCAGCTCAGAGTCTAATTCCTACAAGCCTATAAGTAAAACCTCGTGTCTCCTCAAACCCATGGAAAAATCTTACATAATTACATCATGTAATTATGTAAGATTCAATTGGGTACCTTATCGGAAAGAAAATCGGTTACCCAATTGGATACAAAATTATTATTGGATACCCATTTGGATAGCCAATTGGATACCCAATTGGTTAACCAATTGAATAGCCAATTAGACACCCAATTGGATAGTCGGTTGGATACTCAATCGGATAGCCAACTGGGCATCCAATTGGGTATCTATATAGCTATCCAAATGGTTAACCAATTAGCTATCCAAATGGGTATTCAATAACAATTTTGTATCCAATTGGGTATCAAATTGTCTATCCAACAGGGTACCCAATTGAATAACCAATATTACTTATTGAGAATCCGATATTGGTTATCCAATTGGCTATCCAATTGTGTATAAAATTGGATATTAAATTGGCCATCCAATTAGGTACCTAATTCAATAGCCAATTGGTACCCAAATGTAAGCACATTTGGGTATCCTATTGTATACAAAATTGGGAATCCAATTGGCTATCAAATTGGGTATCCAATTAGTTATTCAATTGGGTATACAATTTGATGTTCTATTGAGTATCCAATTGGCTATCCAATTGGCTACCCAATTGGATAACCAATTTGATAGCCAATTTGGTACCCAATTGGATAGTCAATTTGGTACTCAATCGGATAGCCAATTCGATAGCATATTGGATAGCCAACCAAGTACCCAATTGGATACCCAATTAAATACCCAATTGGGTATCCATATACATAATTAAGTACCCAATTGGATATACAATTAGCTATCTTATTGGCTATTCAATTGGCTATCCAATTGGGTGTCCAATTAGGTACCCAATTCGATAGCCAATTGGATACCCAATAATTGGGTACCATAAACATATCTAGGAAAAGTTGGTTGGTGCAAAAATTATTCATGGTTCGTTGTTGCTGTAATATGATAGCTAGGCTTGACAGAAAACCGTAAGTTTTAGTCGATAAGGCATTAAGTTGTAATACCTTGACCAAGGCATAATATTGCAATGCCACGACCGAGGCACTAAGGTGCTGATGCGTTAAATTGTTGATGTCAGTACGAGGCTTTAAGGTATTAACGCTGTTATAGTATGCTTATATTATAATAGATGGCGTTCAACGCATTACCGCCTTTTTAGATATACATAACCTCGTGGATTTAGACAAGCATTCAATGTCGGACTTTGGAGTAACAAAGTTGTAAGATTATTTTAATGATCAATAAAGTGAATATAAAATATATATTGAACGAGTTGTTTTTATAACATGGTGTCAGGTTTCTAGTGGGCATAATTTAATATAATTCAAAACATGGATGAAAGTGAAGAACAGAAGAAAATCGATTGGCTGACTGCAGAAGTAGAGAAACTGACGGCGTTGTTCGCGCAAAATGTTGCTGGAAGTGCTGGGCCAAGTCAAAATTCTGGGGTGCAAAGTACAGCATCTTACCATGTTCCATCGCCGAAACCCATACAAATGCAGGGTGATGTTGCAGCAAACATCAAGTTTTTTAAATCTACATGGCAAAATTATGTGGCAGCTAGTGGCCTCGATAAAAGACCGCCAAGAGAGCAGGTGGCAGTACTATTGTCGACGATTGGGGAGGACTGTTATCGGAATTATATAACATTCCCCGTAACAGAAGCAGATTCGGCGACTCCGGGTGCTGTTTTGAATGCCATCGAAAAGTACTTAGTGCCGACGGTGAATAAACGCTACGAACGGGCAATGTTTAATTTGGCAGTGCAGCACGAAACTGAAACGATTGATGAATATGTGTTAAGATTGCGTAACATGGTCAAAGGCTGCCAATATATATGCGATGCGGAAAATTGTCAAAAAGATATGTCGGCCGATTTTATTTTGGACAAGCTGTGCATTTCAATTCGAAATGTCAAATTACGTACGATATTATACGACGATAAAAATCTCACATTGCAAGAAGCGATAAATAAAATAAAAGTTGCGGAACTCAGCGATCATCAACTTAAGAAGCTGGCTAAAGAGTCGGCAGCTATGGCTTCAACGTCGGCGGCATCAATCGAAGAGTCTGAAGACAGTGTTAAAAAGTTAAGAAAATCGACACGGCAAAAGTCTTCAAAGAGTTCAGTGCAAATGGTAGATTGCAAGTTTTGTGGCAATACGCATGTTCGAGATAAAAATGAATGCCCGGCCTATGGAAAAAAGTGTTTCAAATGCAAAGGATTGAATCACATGGCAAAAAAGTGTCCGGAAAGGAACACGACTTCAAAGAGAGTTAAGGCAATTGATAGTATGTCGCTGTATTCGTCCTCCGAGTCTTCGGATGAACATCTCGTTATGTCGTTAAATGATGGTATGAAGAATAGTCTGCATGAAAAGGTTGCGACCGCAAATGTGGAGTTTGTGGTAAACGGTGAAGTGGTCAAAGTAAAATGTCAATTGGATACTGCGGCAACGTGCAACGTTATTGGCAAGAAGAATCTATCTGCATTGTTGGGCGAATCCAATCCGATACTAAGGCATAGCAGAACGATCATACGTAATTTTGGCAATGGCGTTATAAAACCACTGGGGTATGTTCGACTATGTGTGATTCGAAAGCATGTGAACCGACAATTAAAATTCGAGGTGGTTAGTCATAATCACCCTCCATTGATATCCAGCAGTGATAGTCAGAGACTTGGATTCGTCAAAATTTGTCAACAAATGGTTTCATCGAAAACGGAAACTGCCGAAGAAATTCTGGCACAGTTTGAGGATGTGTTTACCGGCATAGGTAGCATATGCGATCCGGTTTCACTGGAAGTCGATGGTACAGTACGACCGGTGATACAAAAGGCTAGACGTGTACCAGTGTCAATGAAAAAGCGGCTCAGGGATGAAATAAGACGGTTGGAACGCGATGGAATCGTATCCAGAGTCGAGGGTCATACAAATTGGGTGAGCAATCTTGTGTTGGTGAAGCGGAATGACAAACTTCGCATTTGTTTGGACCCAGTGGAACTGAATCGGGCTCTTAAGCGCGCAAACTATCAAATGCCGACGGTCGAGGAGATTATGCCGGAATTGGCTGGTGCTAAGGTTTTTACAACTTTGGACGCATATAAGGGATTTTGGCAGATACCCTTAGACGGACCCAGCAGTGAATTGACGACGTTTTGGACGCCGTTTGGGCGATACCGTTGGAATCGCGTTCCTTTCGGTATTTCACCGGCGCCGGAAATCTTTCAAAGAGTTCAGCACGAGATAACTGAGGGCCTTGAGGGTGTTGAAAGCCTGTGCGATGACATCCTGGTATACGGTTGTGGTGAGTCACATGACGAGGCTCTTCAGGATCACAACCGAAAACTGAAAAAACTGTTGCACCGACTTCGTGCTAGAAATTTAAAGCTGAACAAGGATAAGGTCAAGCTGTGTCGGTCGGAGGTTCAGTTTTTTGGCCATATAATGACGGACAAAGGTGTAAAGCCGGATCCTGTAAAGGTTAGTGCTGTCACGCAAATGAAACAGCCGGTCAATGCCAAGGAAATGTTGACTTTTCTTGGAATGGTGAACTATTTGTCCAGATTTCTGCCAAATTTGTCAAGTCTGGCAGAGCCATTGAGAAGAATTGCACGAGATGATGCCGAATTCGTGTGGACAAAGGAGCAAACAGATAGTTTCGAGCGAATCAAAGGTTTGATTGTACGGGCACCGGTGTTACAGTATTTCGACGGCAGTAAGCAAGTTGTTATCCAGTGCGATGCTTCAAGTACCGGCCTTGGCGGTGTACTACTGCAAGATGGGCGGCCCGTTGCATTTGCCTCACGTACACTGACGCGCACGGAGCGAAATTACGCTCAAATTGAAAAGGAAACGTTGGCAATTCTTTTCAGTTGTGTCCGATTTGAGCAATACATCGTCGGAAGGTCTGTAATAATACAGAGTGATCATAAACCGCTGCAGGTGATAGTGAAAAAATCTTTGTTGGCCATACCGAAGCGTTTGCAGCGAATGTTCTTGGCGTTACAGCGCTATAATATCGACATCACATTTGTTCCGGGTTCGAAAATGTATATTGCGGATTTGTTGTCTCGACTTCACTTGCCAATAAGTGAGGATCTGAGGCAGGATGTTGTGTTTTCGTTGCGAAAGGTTGATCGATACGTGTCTAAGGTCATTGAGCAAGTCAATCTCATTGAGGATTTGCCAATAACGGATGAACGAGTGCGGGCTATTTTGGAAGAAACGTCAAAGGATGTTAACATGTGTTTGTTGGCACAGTATATTGTTCATGGCTTTCCACGGAACTTAGTGGAGGTTCCGGCTGAAATAGCACAGTACTGTAAGTATCAGGAGGAACTGTCAACACAGAATGGACTGATATTCAAAGGCAATAGAATTGTTGTGCCAAGGAAATTGCGGCCGGAAATGCTGAAAAGACTTCATTACGCACATAACGGTATTGAAAATAGCACGAAATTGGCCAGGGACACTATGTTTTGGCCGGGTATTTCCAAGCAATTAAAGAGTGAAATTGGTACTTGCGATGTATGTCAACTAAATTCTTCGATTGGTCAACAAAAGGAGCCGATGATGTCATCTGAAATACCCGGTTTGCCGTTTGAAACAGTAAGCATGGATATGATGGAAATCCGTATCAAAGGTCAACGAAGGCAATATTTGGTTGTGGTCGATCACTATTCCGATTTTATCGAAGTCGAAGAAGTTACCAGTTTGGAAGCTAAAGTGATCATAAGATGCTGCAAGAAAATTTTCGCACGACATGGAATTCCAAAGTTGGTTATATCGGACAACGGTACACATTTTAAAAATGAAGATTTCGTTAAGTTTGCTCAATCGTGGGAGTTTAAGTTTTCCACGTCTTCACCGCGTTATCCGAAATCGAATGGTAAGGCTGAATCGGCCGTTAAAATTATAAAGCAGCTAATGAAAAAAGCCACTAATGGTAATTCGGATATTTATCTGGCGTTATTGAACTGGCGAAATACTCCAAACAAGATTGGATCGAGCCCAACACAAAGACTTTTCTCAAGACGAACGCGGTGTTTGGTGCCAATGACAAATCATCAATTGCTACCCAATGTGGAATCATCGGTCAAGGAAAAAATCGCATGCAACAAGATGCAGGCAAAGTTGTTTTACGACCAGGGCGCAAAGCCACTTCAGCAACTTGCAATTGGTGATCCGGTTTTAGTAAGACTTGAGGGCGCGCAATCAAAGCTTCCCTGGAAAGAAGGTACTGTGGTTAACCGTATTAACGAAAGATCTTACCTTCTGAATGTTGGTGAAAAGATGTACCGCCGAAATAGAATTGACATCAAGCCGCATCAGGTTCGTCCGGATCGAAAAAATGAGACAATACCAGACAATCATCGTGGTGATTTGGCCGAAGAATGGCCGAATCACACTATGGCGAATCAGCAAACGCCGGCAACATCGGAACGAACATTGCCGGCACAAGAATGTGAGGGCACCTCAGCGTCGTGGGAAGAACAAATTCCCGAGGTGGTTTCGGATGCTGTGCAGGTGCAGGAGCAGTCAACTGTTGCTGGTCACAATCACAACAATGCACACACACCGTTATCTTTACGGATGAACAACAGGCCGCGAAGAACAGTGAAAATACCAACTCGTTTAATGGATTATAACTTGAATTAAGTATTATTTTCTTGTAATTGTTTTTATTAGTTTTGTTGAATTGTTTACGTTTGGCTTTTGTTGTAGTCAGTTATTTTTTCGTGGAAGGGACTGATCCATATGGACTTGTTTTGTTCGAACTTTTTGTTGAACAAATATTTTGAAGTTTATTATTTTTTTGTGTTTTCTTTTAATTAAGGGGGGATGTTATAGTATGCTTATATTATAATAGATGGCGTTCAACGCATTACCGCCTTTTTAGATATACATAACCTCGTGGAT
>JANTEX010018559.1:0-10706 GCA_024741295.1 Macrocera vittata
AAAAGCATAGGTGTTTAGGACCCCCCTCCCCTAAGTCCGATCATGCTGAAATGTTATGGTGCGATGTTTTTCATGTCTACACAACTTCTGTAAAAACTAGAATTGAATCCAATGAATAGGGAAGGAAACCGTAGATTAAAAGTCGTTTTTTTTCAACATATGTGTTCGGGTGCCACCCTCCTCTAAGTCCAATTCTGCCCAAAAACAATAGAGTTCTTCCTCTCATGCATGGGGGTACACATTCTGTGAAAATTTTCATGAAAATCCGTTGAGGCGTTTGGACTGTATCAAAAAAGTCTTATGAGCGATCTACTTCTTTTTTTTTTACCCAAAAATTCTTAAAAACTCCAAATTAGTACTACGTATAGTATGGAAGTAAAAAATATCCTGGGTATACAATTTAATCGTAAATTATTTGCACCACTTGCCCCTATGGTAGCTAAGCTACGGCCTCGATTGCGGCATATGTATTAAAAAAAATCGACTATTTTTCGACGGTTTTTTTCCTGTGTTGGGCAGACCTAAAAAAAATGCGCACCAATAAAATAAAAATTACGTGTTCATTATTTTTAGATACTTTTTAAAGTCTTCCACTACGAACATCAAATTCGATTAACAACATGAGAGCTTTTCTTAATTGTTCCATGCTCCAGCACAGAACACGCACATATACCAGAAACAAAACCGTGTACAATTTTTTTTTCATCTCTTCCAGTTGTATCTTGAGAAAATTGAAACATTATTACCTATCGTGTGTACAAACCGTGTACCGCATTCACAGAAATGGTTTGTACACGCGGTAGGTACTCGTGAATAGCGACAATAATCATGGGACATTTTTTTTTCTCTATACCTATAGGTATGGTATTTGCTCTGGGTGTTCTGGCTCTAGTAATTGTATTCTCAACACATTCCACTGACAAATATTTATATGTCAGCATAGATCCGAGCAGAATAAAAGCCAGCTGTTTTATATTTTAAGATTTCTTCGTATCATTCCAAGATATTATATTTTATCTTTCAAAAATCTTTGAAAGTACTTCACAATTCTTTCAGACATTGGACAATTTTCCAAATTAGCCAGAATCGATTTTAATGCTTATCGCATTCTTTTGTAATTTTAAAAAAGTTTAAAAAAAGTCTATCTATCGGCAAAGTTTATTGCAAACAATTGCAAATCGTGTAATCAAAAACACTAATTATAGACATATATATATATGTATATATATATATAAGCTTTATGATGAATTTGACGATGATTTTGATGACGACGCTGAAGAGGATGATGTCGAGTGTTTTATCGGAGTCTTCTTATGCTTACTGAACACATGGTGATAGTGATTCGTTTTTTCTGTCACAAAATTGTTAATCTTTGTGCACTTATTGATTGGATTGCACATCGTTTCGTTGGTATATTTCAATTTCTTTACCGGCAATTTGAATATTTTCATTGACGTATATGCATCTTGCCAGTGTTCTTGTGATGGGATTTGTTGTCGACTTAAAATCCACACTAAATCTGTATGACAAACCAATGGAATCACCCTAAAATTAATTACGAAACACACCAATTTCTATACCAATGATAATTATTGCTTACGTGAAACAAATTGATTTTTATAGTAAATGCATGCATTGAAAACGGCATATTCCCAATAGTCAACTCGAAGTACCTGCCAGTTGGACAAATTGTAATGGGTTGGCTCGTACACTTTAGATGTAATCGGTTGATACATTTGTGTTCGATCGACAGTTATCAATGCCTTTAAATTGTCCTGTGTTCTAGTTCTAGAAAGTCGGATATATATGTATTATATAAAAGTTATATCTGGAGACAATTGAGAAATAGAAAATAGCATTCTGTCTCACTGGGCATTATAAAATTTTGTTTTGAATAGCAAATTGTTTTCGTCCAATGGATCAATATCGACAAAAGCGCACGGCATGTATTTATCTTTATGCATTTTGTAAGGAAGCGCACCAACTTGATACCAAATACCGGAAAACTATAGGTTTCATTTGGTGAGTATTTTATTACAATTATTTAATTAAATAATTTTAGTTACCCTTGTTACGTTCAGTTTCAAATCGGTTTTAATGTGTTGACATTTTGACTCTTCTTTGTCTGCATAGTACTTGCAAGGATACATCCTTATGTGGATAACGATAACGAAGAGCAATAGGTTGCATCTGTGGACATTGTAATAAACAGAGTAAATATGAATTGCATTTAATATGTTTTTCATTTCCAAGCTAATAGATTTCTGCAAAGTTTTCACGCCACATGATTCTAGTTTCTCGAAAGGTATCCGGTTCTGTTCCTACAAAACTTAATGTATTTTAAGTTTTTAATAAATCGTTGTTAATTCTTTTTGTAACATCTGCAGTGCGTTATTAATTGAAATCTAACCGATCTTATTCCATTAAACTTCAACAAAGAACGACCAAACAATGTTTGCGTTTAATCAGGTTACGATTTTTTCAATTATATTAACTGCTACTAAATCATTTGAAATATTTTTATTCTATCAACATATGAAGCAATTGGCATTTTTTTCTCAATGTTAAATGTGGCAGTGATTCAATCTTTTTGTAAAACTTTTAAAATCAGAAGCTCCTATTTACTAACTTTAGAAGTTTTTTCATTATGTCAGTTATGCAAACACTTGCACATACACTTTGTTAACGATTATTTATGTTTTGATAAATATTTTTTTCCTAATTAGAATGTTATATCAAAGAAAACGAATTAAGTTAAATTCATATTTTCTATTTCGAACTTTACTAGAAAATCGTTCGATCGGTTACAATACTTCGAATCTTGATAAAATATACCGTACGATCAGAGAAGTCATTTGTGTGGTCTAAGAGAGGCCTCACTTCCTCTCCCTAAGAATACGCATGCTTCCCACACAAAGAGGTTGGAAAATAAATATAGAATGCCCCCCTCTCTAAGCTAAATCTAAAATAACGCCTCTGTTTACAATTATTTAGAACTTTTCTCTTTCGACTAGATTTATGTTGATAAAGGTCTAAGACTCTAAGCGGTTTAATTGCAAATCAAAATTCTGGGTAACTGAAGTACCATATTATTGCTTTTAAACTTTATTTCAATTATAAATTGTTATTTCTATTATGGAAGCAATAAAAATAAAAGACAAATCAATATTATTTTGAATTACAGTTTATTTGTAAACATATGGCTTATATGTACACCATATGTATGCTATCTAAATACTATTTACGTAACAGAAGTGTTAGATTTTAAATGTATTTAAGTGCCAACGAAATTTAAAAGAAAAGGTTTGCCCTTGTATTTGGCACTCAGTTCAATCAAAGTGAAACGATCGTTTTAGTAGATCAATCATATTGATCGTTTGCATGGGTTATTGATTAATTTTTACATTTCGAATGCGCATTGAACGTAGTTGCAGATAGTCTATTTTGCGTTGTCACCCTATTACATATCTATATTTATATATTTCGCTTTTTCTATAATTGTTTTTTCATATGAATGTTTTATATTACGATTTATTTCACTTTAAGTTTCAGCGACGTATCGTATTTCAGGAACAATAATATATTTGCATATACAAAGGCGGCCAGTAAGCTTGTATCAGACCAACCTAACAAAGTTGTCCGATTGAGTTGAAACTATCTATGGATTTAGTACTCATTTAGTACTAGTGCACGATTTAGTACCTCAGCGGTTTAGTAGCTATAGCGAAAAGTAAAATTTGGTAGCAGACAAGCCTGAAAAAGTTCTCCGACTGAGTTGAAACTTGATGAGGGGATTAAGTATTCAATTAGTAGTGTTTAGTACCCAAGTGTTCGATTTAGTATCTCAACGGTGCCTTTCATGTCAAAATGTATTGTAGTGTAACTTGGATAAAAGCCCCAACAAAGCGATGCACCTACGTTCAACACTTATTACCTGAAAGACTCTATAAATTTATAAGGAGACAAATGTGTTATTTGGGGTACTAAATCGTGCATTACTATCCGAATTTTCGAATACTATACTTTAAAGTATTCAGAGATTAATGCCTCGAACTTAATGCAAGAATTGTTATTGCAGCAACAACATAGAATAATGTTTTTACATGTTATTTCTTTAAATTTTTCATTTTTAATATTTAACTGAACAAAATTGTAACACATTTGTTATATTAGCACTCATAGATTTGTAGCTGCCGGAACAAAAACGCTAAAGATTTTATTTGTAACAATGGGATTCGCATTTTTTGTAATGTGTAAGATTTTGTGCTCGATGTATTCAAACTAGAATCGAAGTAAAAAGAACAATTAGCGTACGCTCGGAGGAGTATTCGAAAAATCGAGGAGGTACTAAATCGATCAAATATTTGAGATCGGTCAGTTCATTATTAAGTAATCAATGCAGGTATGTATTATTTTAAGACTAAGTGAATCAACCATTTTTATCCAGGATACATTTCTTTACATTTTCTATTATATCTTAGTACCTTTGAGGTACTAAATCGTATACCGTGGTACTAAATCTTACTAAATAGGTACTAAAACGTTGCAAAGTTTTAGACCGGTCTGTTAATTATTAGTCAAAACATACTTGTCTATACAATACAATGTTTCAGGCTAAATAGTTGATTATTTGTGAAGTGATAATTGTATGCACTTTTATCCAAGTGCTACAATACATAACATATTTGACCAGAACCCACGAACCTTTAAGGTACTAAATCGAACACGGTGGTACTAAAAATTACTAATGATGTACTAAATCGGTGCAAAGTTTCAGACTAAATAGTTGATTATTAGTCGAGTTATACTTGTATGCTCATTTATTCAGGCCACAATACAATACATTTTATCAAATTTGACTACATCTTACGAACCGTTGGCGCACTGAATTGTACTCTTCGGTACTAAATACTACTAATAGAGTAAAAAATCCTCACAAAGTTTCAGCTCAATCGGACAACTTTGTCCGTCTGGTCTGAAACGGGAAGTAGTTAATATCAAATTCAAATAAAATGTTTTAAAATTTTACTTTTGAAATATTTCATAAATACGAAAGACAATGCACAATTTTACCATTTTAAAAAAATAAACAAAATTTCAAATAACCTAGAAATAATTAAATTCAAAAGAAATATTAAATACAATTTAGAAATTGACATAAATCCTACGGTTTTAAAGGGAAAAATTTAAAGTAATTAAAACAAAGCTTAAAAAGGGTAATCCATTTAATACAAGACCCTAAGACCATTTAATATAGCCGCTAAATCAGAACTCGCTTATCTCAGCAATCTACCCGTTGCGGAGAGATACAAGTCCAAACTAACTACTGAAAAATTGGGATAGTCGAGTTAATTCGTGTAAATGGAAAGCACGAAGAACTCTTCTCCTCGGCATAATCAAGCATGCGCGTTCCCCTTGAATGTGCTAAGGATTCATTACAATAATTGCCATAAATGAAAAGGCATTAATATTCTAGACCTGTTGTGACCCGGTAATCTATCCCATTAAACTGTCCGCTTATTCTTTTCCCGCCGCAGAGAGACTGCTTTCTGTATAGCCAATTCATTGACCTTCTAATTGCCCTCAATGGCTTGACACTCATCTCAAATACTTCATTGTCCTTAACTAACTCAACTTTAATTGCCGCTTGGCCGTCCGAAAGTATATTTATGTCTGAATCCGGAAAGTTTTTTTTACTTCCATACTATACGTAGTAAATGGAAGTATAGACTTTTTTTACTTCCACGATACAGGTGAAACGCCTCAATGGATCTTCATGAAATTTTTACAAAATGTGTAGCCCCATGCATAAGAACCCTATTGTTTTTGCGCAGAATTGAACTTAGGGGAGGATGGCACCCGAACACCTATGTTGAAAAAAACGACTTTTGTTCTACGGTTTTCTTCCCTAATCATTGGATTCAATTCTAGTTTTCACAGAACTTGTGCTGACTCAAAAAACTTCGCGCCACAAAATTTCAGCAGGATCGGATAATAACAGAGGAAGGCTCCAGTACACCGATAAGGCAAAAATTTGAACTAGAGAAAAACGCTTAAATAATTAAAAACAATACCATTTTGGAGTTGCCGATTCGACTCAAAATTTCAGAGAAGTTAAATAGGGTAAAAAAAATACGATCGGGTGAAAACAGAGATGGGCTCCATTAGTATAGAAGTACCGCACCAAATAGGCAGCCATTTTTACATCTGATCCAAAACCAAATGAATCACAGGTGCTTAATATTGAGTTTTGATCTTACTTATTAGTTGCCCCAGTTGCTCGTTTGCCAACTCTAATGTGTAAAGGAGTGAGGCCTACTCCTGTGGCGCATACACAAGCAAGTCTTTGAAGTTTATTTGGTATCTTTCTGGTTGTCACTTCTAGAAGCCCACCTGTAGCGTGAGTAACAATCGGTTTTACTATCATTGTATACATTAAGGTAAGAAGTTACTTGTTTTATTTTTCTGTTTTTTTTTTACTTTAATTAAAAGGCAAGTTCAACCCTTATTATGGGACTAACAGTCTATTCAGTTTTTTTTCCTAGTAATCGGGTGTAAGATAGTCTTGTCAGAATTGATTTTTAATTGTTCCTGTTCGCACCATTTTTTTACTAAAATTAGTGAGTTCTGCGTCAACGTATGGTAGCACTTCGTTGAATTAGAGTAAGATAGGATTGTTGATAGGTTCATTGGGGATGGTGCTCTAATGATGCGGCCATTGGACCAGGAGCAGCATGCCTATCAGCTGGACCGATCAGTGGAGAGTGCTCTGTCTCAGACTGTTAGGCGGATAGAGCACACTCCCGAGGACAAAGAATTTACCATGCCAGTCTTTGTTGGCATATAGGGTGTTTTTAACAAAGTGTGCACGGACGTTATCGTCCTGGCGGCTAATAGGTTTGGAATTCATCCTGTCCTAACCATATGTCTAAGCAGTATGCTTAGGGTGCAATATTTGCAACTGATCTGCAAGGCCACTCACATTCCCCAGGACGAGGTCTTATCGCCATTAATTTGGTGTTAAGTTTTTGGGACACTCTATTGACTGAGCTCGACAGAAGTGCCGAATTTGTAACGTTGACACTTATCTGGGTACCAAGGCACCGCGGTATCCTAGGTAACGAACCAGCCGACGAGCTGACTCGTAATGGTTCCTCTACTAGTTTGGTGGGACCTGAGCCATCGGTAGGTCTCTGAGCTGGTTCACGCAATAACTGTTTTAAGGGTATAGGGCTACTACAATTATGAATGCAGATTGGTTTTCGAGGACTGACTACAGAAAGTCGTGGCTTTTTATTGGTAGTCTTAAGAAATCAAGATCAGTTAGCATTCTTGACTTGGGTAGAAAACAGTTAAGACTTTTAACCAATTTTCTGTCACCATGCCCACTGGAAGAGAATAGGATAGGAGATCACGTGCAGCTTTATGTAGAGGGTGTGGAGAGGCTGAGGAGACGGTAAAGCATTTCTTATGTCACTGTCCCTTAGTCTATAGTAAACGTTAAGCGATTTTCGGAGCGCACACTGTGGCCGCATCTCCGATCGCTAGCTTTAGGGGATTCGCTTTCTTTCATGCGGCTTTAATGTCGAGCCCTTGCCTTATGAGCAGCTTTTCCACTGGTTCGGTCTTAGTCATTTAGCTTTTCAGCATGGCATTGATCCAAGTAACTGCAAGATTATTGGCACCTTTGGATACCTCTTTGTTTTGCAACGTTTGTTCTATTTCTGAAACAAGGTCATAGATAGATGGCAAATTCAGGTGATTTGCTCTGCTGGTAAGCATACTGTTATGTGGAGAGAGTTTCTTAAAAGGGTACCCTGTCTAATAGTCTTCTTAAGATTTTATCCATGACTCTTATAAGAAACGAGGTCAAACTTATGGATCTGTAGGATGTTGGCTCAGGACTAGGTCTCCTTTCAGCCTTCGGTGTAAATTTTATCTCAGAGCAATAACTTCAGCAGTAAAGCTTAAACTAAACGGTTAAACTAGATGGAGCAGAAGTGTGTTCAAACCTTCCAGGTTAACTCTCCCCAATATGAATGAGTCCCTTGTTCTATTTTTTGGACAACCCCTCCCTTATTTTAATAGTGCTCCTCTCTAATATTAAGTCTTTCTTTTCCTAAATCCCTAATCTTAAGGTTTTTAATTTTTAGATTACTCCTTCCTTACCAATATTAAGAGTCTCTTTTCCTAATGTTAGCGTTACCGCTCCTTAATCTACTCTTTTCATAATTTTAAGGTTACTTCCGAGAACCGAAACTAACCGAGTTTACTGCTCCTTATTTTAAAAAGAGATGAAAACTATGAATAGGGTTCTTTTAAATTAGGAATGGGCACACCCTAAAATTAGGGAGGAGTATCAATTTATTTAGAACGGAGACCCTCCAAATTAGGAAAAGATAATCTTAAAATTAATAAAGAGCAAATGACACTAATTATTAAAAAAAAAGAGATCCTTAAACAAAGAAGAAATTTTTTTTTTTGGTTTTAATTTTAATGAATATTTATTTTTTACATTTCTATCAATTTATATGGCGCGTTTTATGAACTTCCTCTATATCGCAGATAGCAATATTTATTTTCCAACAAAACGATTAGACTCTATAAATTAGGTAACTATTGGGTCTGTAGGATCAAAGCTAGATCTCCTTTCCGCCTTTGAAATAAAGTTTACCCTCGTACTCCGCCAAGAGAGAGGTTATAGCGAGTCTCGCTCTAAATAATCGAACGAGATGCAAAGGCGGATCTAGAGGGTTGGGCAATGAGGGTAATCGCCCCTAGAATAGTTTTTTTCTTCAATTTTCAAAACAATTCTTAGTGTCTTGTTTATAAAAAACACATTTTTCATCAGAATCGGCTAATCGCTGCACCTATCCCCCGAAATCAAGATCCGCCATTGACTAGATGAGTCTGAAGTACCTACGTCAATTTCTTTTTGCAACAATATGTGGAATATTCCTACACATCCTGGTGATTTAATTAATTCTATTGGCCATTTTACCTATGCAGGAGTGATCATTTTCCTTGCCACTCAGAATATTTATGAGATGCTATATAATAAGTGCGACTTAGTTCGCTTGTTCATCCATCTTTTTTGATTCTGCAATCCGAAAAATAATAATTCAACTGCCGAAGTGTGGACGAACTTATGACCAGGTGCTTTGGATACCACTTTAAAAATCGTTGATTATGTCTATGCAGGGTCTTGGCACGTTGATTCTACACTAAATCTGGTCTAGAACTAATTGGTATACTTTGGGTCTGGACTAAATATGCCTCCTGGGCGTATTTTATACCAATGTGGTGAATCTGGTGTAAATCTACTCGGTTGCAGATTATTATAAACGCCATATCTGATAAAAATAAAGCCAGCAAACCTTGAAAAGAGTTGGTAAACATAGTTTTTTTTTTGCTTTGTTTTCAGCCTAAATCTGGTTCGCCTCTTCAGTGTACCCACATAATTGAAGGACACACCAGTTCCGTCCAATCAATTCAAGTCCATGAAAACACGTTATTTTCTGCAGCAGCCGGTAAGTATACGCAGTAAATGTTTTGCATATTAGCGCTAATGCTTTACGAAAACGTACAGATCGAACGGTCCGCATTTGGGACATTACCAAAACGAATGGACCAATCGGTCTGATATCACATCCGGGCCCCGTTGTGTCTGTGGTCTATGATACACTATCCAATTTACTATTTTCTGCATGTGGTGCATATGTAAAAGCTTGGGACAGTAGGACTGGTTACACAAGAGCAGTCAGAACATTGTGGTAGACTATATAAGGACTTTCAGTTTTTGTTGTTGTTGTTTTTGTTGTTAATAATTTACATTTTGCTGACATTGTTAGTTCATCGGGCACTGTGATTTCGGGCACATCTACCGTTGGTCTGTTGCAACAGGGCGAAAACGCCATAACGGCACTATGTGTAGGTGCCTCTGGTAATCTGTATACAGCTGCATCGGACAAAGTTCGTATATGGGATCTGAGGCAATACACTTGTTTAGGAAAATTGTCTGGTGGACACCAGGCGGCTGTTATGTGTGTTACCGCATGGAAGGGACAAAATAATACCGATTTTGTGGCAACCGGCTCAAAGGACCATTATGTTAAGGTATTCGAGGTGTCGACAAACGGTGGGCTTGTGTTGCCCTTGTTACATTTGGAACCGCCGCACTACGACGGGGTTCAATCATTGGTGGTGACAAATGATGCGCTCGGTGCAGATGCATCACTGTTTTCGGGTAGTCGAGATTCAGGCATTAAACGATGGAATCTACGCAACGGTGAACTGAAACAGGTGGGTTATTTTCGACAATATATATCTATAAAGTCTATATCGAATTGTTGGAAATTCACAATTTTATGTTTGCAGTCAATTAATAATGCGCACAAAGGATGGGTTAGCGGTATGACAATTTCGGACAATATTCTATTGACCAGTTGTCGAGCTGGAATTATAAGACTGTGGAATGTGGACACATTTGAAAGTGTTGCTGAATTGAAAACGGACTCGTCAATTAACGATATTGTTGCAAGCGATTCATTGGTTTACACGGCTTCAAGGTACTGTGTTTTTAATGATATATTATCCCCCATTTTTCTAAAACTTACGATATTTTTGTGTAATCATTTTAGTTCCGGGGAAGTTCGTATTTGGCGATTTGCTACACCAAAGTATTTATACAATTAAGCTTTACTAGA